>LR778265.1:56598696-56694949 GCA_902810595.1 Coregonus sp. 'balchen' | reverse complement strand
GGAGAGGAGCAGGGTTAGGCTATATATAACTACTACCTCTACTAACGTACCACTACTAACTACTATATCTACTACTACTACTACTACTACTACTACTACTACTACAGTAAAAAAAAACAAAAAAACATTGTAAAGTGGTTGTACGATTGGCTATAAGGGTGAATGCACCCTTTTGTAAGTCGCTCTAGATAAGAGCGTCTGCTAAATACGTAAAATGTAAATTAAATGTAGTACTACTACTACTACAACTACTACTACAACTATACTTACGACTACTACTACTACTACTACTTACTACTACTAACTACTTACTACTACATAACTACTACTACTACTAGACTACTACTACTAACTACTACTACTACTATACTGCTACTAACTCTACTTACTACTACTACTACTACTATTACTGCCTACGACTACTACTACTACTACTACTACTACTACTACTGACTATTACTACTACTACTACTACTACTACTACTATACTACTACTACTACTACTACTACTACTACTACTATTTCTGCGACTACTACTACTACTACTACTACTACTACTACTACTACTACTACTATTACTGCTACTACTACTACACAACTACTACTACTACTACTACTACTACTACTACTACTACTACTACTACTAGTACTACTACTACTACTACTACTACTACTACTACTACAACTACTACTACTACTACTACTACTATACTACTACTACTACTACTACTATTACTGCTACTACTAGCCTGGAGAGAGAGGAAAGTACTAGAAGTACATGAACAAACAGATTACACCTGAGGCGTTATAGTACAGCACGTATTGTGTCAGGTACGTATGCTGAATGATTCACCGTTACGGGGATATAATAGTGATAGTCAGTTTACAGTCAGGTACGTACGCTGAAGGAGGAGAGGTTGTCATCAACTTCCATGGCATCCTGGATGGTGTTGCCCACGGCAGTGATGACACGGTCGATGACATGAACCACTCCATTGGTAGCCACCTGGTTACCATGGATAATCCTGGCACAGTTCACCGTGACGATCTACAAAGGGAGAGCGATTGGTTAATTTATCGATTGGTTTAAGTGAATAGAATCCTTTTTTTGTCCACTTAAAAATGCACTACAGGATCTTAAGCACACCAAGTTTGTATGATATGTTGCGAGTTGGGTTCATAACATATCATACGAATTGCAAAAATATATACAGTACCAGTCAAAATTTGGACACACCTACTCATTCAAGGGTTTTTCTTTATTTTTACTATTTTCTACATTGTAGAATAATAGTGAAGACATCAAAACTATGAAATAACACATATGGAATCATGTAGTAACCAAAAAAGTGTTAAACAAATCAAAATATATATTATATTTGAGATTCTTCAAAGTAGCCACCCTTTACCTTGATGACAGCTTTCCAAACTTTTGACTGGTACTGTATATATATACAGTGGGGAGAACAAGTATTTGATACACTGCCGATTTTGCAGGTTTTCCTACTTACAAAGAATGTAGAGGTCTGTATGGAATCTAAAACAAAAATCCAGAAAATCACATTGTATGATTTTTAAGTAATTAATTTGCATTTTATTGCATGACATAAGTATTTGATACATCAGAAAAGCAGAACTTAGTATTTGGTACAGAAACCTTTGTTTGCAATTACAGAGATCATACGTTTCCTGTAGGTCTTGACCAGGTTTGCACACACTACAGCAGGGATTTTGGCCCACTCCTCCATACAGACCTTCTCCAGATCCTTCAGGTTTCGGGGCTGTCGCTGGGCAATACGGACTTTCAGCTCCCTCCAAAGATTTTCTATTGGGTTCAGGTCTGGAGACTGGCTAGGCCACTCCAGGACCTTGAGATGCTTCTTACGGAGCCACTCCTTAGTTGCCCTGGCTGTGTGTTTCGGGTCGTTGTCATGCTGGAAGACCCAGCCACGACCCATCTTCAATGCTCTTACTGAGGGAAGGAGGTTGTTGGCCAAGATCTCGCGATACATGGCCCCATCCATCCTCCCCTCATTACGGTGCAGTCGTCCTGTCCCCTTTGCAGAAAAGCATCCCCAAAGAATGATGTTTCCACCTCCATGCTTCACGGTTGGGATTGTGTTCTTGGGGTTGTACTCATCCTTCTTCTTCCTCCAAACACGGCGAGTGGAGTTTAGACCAAAAAGCTCTATTTTTGTCTCATCAGACCACATGACCTTCTCCCATTCCTCCTCTGGATCATCCAGATGGTCATTGGCAAACTTCAGACGGGCCTGGACATGCGCTGGCTTGAGCAGGGGGACCTTGCATGTGCTGCAGGATTTAAATCCATGACGGCGTAGTTTGTTACTAATGGTTTTCTTTGAGACTGTGGTCCCAGCTCTCTTCAGGTCATTGACCAGGTCCTGCAATGTAGTTCTGGGCTGATCCCTCACCTTCCTCATGATCATTGATGCCCCACGAGGTGAGATCTTGCATGGAGCCCCAGACCGAGGGTGATTGACCGTCATCTTGAACTTCTTCCATTTTCTAATAATTGCGCCAACAGTTGTTGCCTTCTCACCAAGCTGCTTGCATATTGTCCTGTAGCCCATCCCAGCCTTGTGCAGGTCTACAATTCTACAATGTCCTTACACAGCTCTCTGGTCTTGGCCATTATGGAGAGGTTGGAATCTGTTTGATTGAGTCTGTGGACAGGTGTCTTTTATACAGGTAACGAGTTCAAACAGGTGCAGTTAATACAGGTAATGAGTGGAGAACAGGAGGGCTTCTTAAAGAAAAACTAACAGGTCTGTGAGAGAATTCTTACTGGTTGGTAGGTGATCAAATACTTATGTCAATGCAAATTAATTACTTAAAAATCATACAATGTGATTTTCTGGATTTTTGTTTTAGATTCCGTCTCTCACAGTTGAAGTGTACCTATGATAAAAAAATTACAGACCTCTACATGCTTTGTAAGCAGGAAAACCTCCAAAATCGGCAGTGTATCGAATACTTGGTTTTTAGAAGAGGTACATTGAACATCTACATACTGTAGATTAAGCCAGGTGGAGTTTCTACCATATTGTCTACACTATTCTGTCACACCCTGGCTCTGGGACTCTATATGTTGAGCCAGGGTGTGTTCATTCTATGTGTTCTGTTTCTATGTTGGGAATTCTAGGTTGTGTATGTCTATGTTGGCCTGAGTGACTCCCAATCAGAGGCAACGAGTGTCAGCTGTTGGCTGGTTGTCTCTGATTGGGAGCCATATTTAAACTGTCTGTTTTCCCTTTGTGTTTGTGGGTTCTTGTTCCGTGTTCGGTCATTGTCACCGTGGACTTCACGAGTCGTTTATTGTTTTTGTTCGTGCTTTAATTAATAAAGTAACATGTTCATTCATCACGCTGCGCATTGGTCTACTTCTCTCCCTGACGATCGTGACAGAAGAACCCACCATACCAGGACCAAGCAGCGTGTCCAGGAGCAGGCAGCCTGGACGTGGGAGCAGATTTTGGACGGACAGGGGTCCTGGACCTGGGAGGAAATCCTGGCCGAGATGGATCGCCGGCCATGGAGTGAGACTGTAGAGAGGCGACGGAGAGAGGAGCAACGGCGTGATCAGGGTCGTCGTCGGACGGTCGAGAGGCAACCCCAAATAATTTTTAGGGGGGGGCACAGGGCATGGACGACGGGGCTGACGGAGGCAGAAAAAGGGGCGTATTCAAAGGCCACCAGGTTACGGGGGGGTCACTGGTAAAGGAAGGAAAGGAAGGTTTAGAGGCACGGCGAGAGGTACTGGGATGTGTTACCAGTCCGGTCCGGCCCGTTCCAGATCCCGGGGTAGAGCCAGTGGTGTGTGTCCCCAGTACGGTCCGGCCTGTTACGGTCCCTCGCACCAATGGGACGGAGCGCGTCGCCAGCCCGGTCCGGCCTGTTCCTGCCTCTCGCAACCAAGCCTACGGTGTGCGTCGCCAGCCAGGTCCGGCCTGTCCCTGCTCCACGCACCAAGCCTACGGGGTGCGTCGCCAGCCCCGCCCGGCCTGTCCCTGCTCCACGCACCAAGCCTACGGGTGCGTCGCCAGCCCAGCCCGGCCTGTCCCTGCTCCACGCACCAAGCCTACGGGGTGCGTCGCCAGCCCAGCCCGGCCTGTTCTGCTCCACGCACCAAGCCTACGGTGTGCGTCGCCAGCCCATCCGGCCTGTCCCTGCTCCACGCACCAAGCCTACGGTGTGCGTCGCCAGCCCAGCCTGTCCCTGCTCCACGCACCAAGCCTACGGGGTGCGTCGCCAGCCCAGCCCGGCCTGTCCCTGCTCCACGCACCAAGCCTACGGGGTGCGTCGCCAGCCCAGCCCGGCCTGTTCCTGCTCCACGCACCAAGCCTACGGGGTTGCGTCGCCAGCCCGGCCCGGCCTGTCCCTACTCCACGCACCAAGTCTACGGTGCGCGTCGCCAGCCCGGCCCGGCCTGTTCCTGCCACTCGCACCAAGTATACGGTGCGCGTCGCCAGCCCGGCCCGGCCTGTTCCTGCCACTCGCACCAAGCCTACGGTGTGCGTCACCAGCCCGGCCCGGCCTGTTCCTGCCCCTCGCACCAAGCCTACGGTGTGCGTCGCCAGCCCGGCCCGGCCTGTTCCTACCACTCGCACCAAGCCAGGGGTGCGAATCGTCAGCCTGGTCCAGAACGTTCCTGCTACTCGCACCAAGCCAGGGATGCGAGTCGTCAGCCTGGTCCAGCCCGTTCCTGCTACTCGCACCAAGCCAGGGGTGCGAGTCGTCAGCCCGGTAAAGCCCGTTCCGGCTCCACGCACAAAGCCAGGGGTGCGCATCGTCAGCCCGGTCCGGCCTGTTCCTGCCACTCGCACCAAGCCTACGGTGTAAGTCGCCAGCCCGGCCCGGCCTGTTCCTGCCACTCACACCATGCCTACGGTGTGCGTCGCCAGCCCGGCCCGGCCTGTTCCTACCACTCGCACCAAGCCAGGGGTGCGAGTCGCCAGCCCGGCCCGGCCTGTTCCTGTCACTCGCACCAAGCCAGGGGTGCGAATCGTCAGCCTGGTCCAGAACGTTCCTGCTACTCGCACCAAGCCAGGGGTGCGAGTCGTCAGCCTGGTCCAGCCCGTTCCTGCTACTCACACCAAGCCAGGGGTGCGAGTCGTCAGCCCGGTAAAGCCCGTTCCGGCTCCACGCACCAAGCCAGGGGTGCGCATCGTCAGCCCGGTCCGGCCCGTTGCTGCTCCACGCACCAAGCCAGGGGTGCGAGTTGTCAGTCCGGTGAGGCCCGTTCCGGCTCCACGCACCAAGCCAGGGGTGCGTATCGTCAGCCCGGTCCGGCCCGTTGCTGCTCCACGCACCAAGCCAGGGGTGCGCATCGTCAGCCCGGTCCGGTCCTGCCTCACGCACCAAGCCAGGGGTGCGCGTCGTCAGTCCGGCACAACCCGTGCCTGGGTCATCGGTGCCAAATCAGGTACCGCTCAACTGCTCCACAACGGAGCTGAAGCTAGCCGTTCCTGCTACGTTCAGGTCAGCTCCAGCCAGCGGGGCCAGACCGGACCAGGGGCGCTATGGGGGGATTATTGGAGGGTGGTGGGCAAGGCCGGAGCCAGAACCGCCGCCGAGGAGGTATGCCCACCCAGCCCTCCCCTGTTTTGCTCTTATTGAGGCGCGGTCGCAGTCCGCGCCTTTAGGGGGGGGGTACTGTCACACCCTGGCTCTGGGACTCTTTATGTTGAGCCAGGGTGTGTTCATTCTATGTGTTCTGTTTCTATGTTGGGTGTTCTAGGTTGTGTATTTCTATGTTGGCCTGAGTGACTCCCAATCAGAGGCAACGAGTGTCAGCTGTTGGCTGGTTGTCTCTTAATTGGGAGCCATATTTATACTGTCTGTTTTCCTTTTGTGTTTGTGGGTTCTTGTTCCGTGTTCGGTCATTGTCACCGTGGACTTCACGAGTCGTTTATTGTTTTTGTTCGTGCTTTAATATAATAAAGTAACATGTTCATTCATCACGCTGCGCATTGGTCTACTTCTCTCCCTGACGATCGTGACATATTCAATCTTGTATGGTCTGATATATTTATTTTGACTGAGAACACATTCTCATTTACTGATGGGGTCTATGAGAGAAGTCTAAGGGCTGGCATTTAATTATGGACCAGACAGGCACATAACCCGTTAGAAGTCTAGGGGCTAGGGTTTAATTTTGGACCAGACAGGCACATATCCCATTAGAAGTCTAGGGGCTAGGGTTTAATTATGGACCAGACAGGCACATATCCCATTAGAAGTCTAGGGGCTAGGGTTTAATTATGGACCAGACAGGCACATATCCCATTAGAAGTCTAGGGGCTAGGGTTTAATTATGGACCAGACAGGCACATATCCCATTAGAAGTCTAGGGGCTAGGGTTTAATTATGGACCAGACAGGCACGTATCCCGTTGATTCTAAGGTTGATGTACATGGAGGTGATAGACATTTTGTGGTCTAGGGTCTAGGGCAGCACTGCCCAACCCTGTTCCTGGAGAGGAGTTCTAGTTGGGCTAAGGGTAGGGGCTAGGGGACTAGGGGTTGGGGCTAGGGGACTAGGGGTAGGGGCTAGGGGACTAGGGGTAGGGGCTAGGGGACTAGGGGGTAGGGGCTAGGGGACTAGGGGGTAGGGGCTAGGGGACTAGGGGTAGGGGCTAGGGGACTAGGGGTAGGGGCTAGGGGACTAGGGGTAGGGGCTAGGGGACTAGGGGTTGGGGCTAGGGGACTAGGGGTAGGGCTAGGGGACTAGGGGTAGGGCTAGGGGACTAGGGGTTGGGGCTAGGGGACTAGGGGTAGGGGCTAGGGGACTAGGGGTAGGGGCTAGGGGACTAGGGGTAGGGGCTAGGGGACTAGGGGTAGGGGCTAGCTAGGGGTAGGGGCTAGGGGACTAGGGGTAGGGGCTAGGGGACTAGGGGTTGGGGCTAGGGGACTAGGGGTAGGGGCTAGGGGACTAGGGGTAGGGGCTAGGGGACTAGGGGTTGGGGCTAGGGGACTAGGGGTAGGGGCTAGGGGACTAGGGGTTGGGGCTAGGGGACTAGGGGTTGGGGCTAGGGGACTAGGGGTAGGGGCTAGGGGACTAGGGGTAGGGGCTAGGGGACTAGGGGTTGGGCTAGGGGACTAGGGGTTGGGGCTAGGGGACTAGGGGTAGGGGCTAGGGGACTAGGGGTTGGGGCTAGGGACTAGGGGTAGGGGCTAGGGGACTAGGGGTAGGGGCTAGGGGACTAGGGGTAGGGGCTAGGGGACTAGGGGTTGGGGCTAGGGGACTAGGGGTAGGGGCTAGGGGACTAGGGGTAGGGGCTAGCTAGGGGTTGGGCCTAGGGGACTAGGGGTAGGGGCTAGGGGACTAGGGGTAGGGGCTAGGGGACTAGGGGTAGGGGCTAGGGGAACTAGGGGTAGGGGCTAGCTAGGGGTAGGGGCTAGGGGACTAGGGGTAGGGGCTAGGGGACTAGGGGTTGGGGCTAGGGGACTAGGGGTTGGGGCTAGGGGACTAGGGGTAGGGGCTAGGGGACTAGGGGTAGGGGCTAGGGGACTAGGGGTTGGGGCTAGGGGACTAGGGGTTGGGGCTAGGGGACTAGGGGTAGGGGCTAGGGGACTAGGGGTTGGGGCTAGGGGACTAGGGGTAGGGGCTAGGGGACTAGGGGTAGGGGCTAGGGACTAGGGGTAGGGCTAGGGGACTAGGGGTTGGGGCTAGGGGGACTAGGGGTAGGGGCTAGGGGACTAGGGGTAGGGGCTAGCTAGGGGTTGGGCCTAGGGGACTAGGGGTAGGGGCTAGGGGACTAGGGGTAGGGGCTAGGGGACTAGGGGTAGGGGCTAGGGGTCTAGGAGTAGGTTCTAGCTAGGTTTTGGGGCTAGGGGACTAGGGGTCCAGGGGTAGGGGCTAGGGGTTAAGTCTAGGGGCTAGCGGTTAAGTCTAGGGGCTAGGGGTTGTCTGGGGGCTAGCGGTTAAGTCTAGGGGCTAGCGGTTAAGTCTAGGGGCTAGCGGTTAAGTCTGGGGGCTAGCGGTTAAGTCTAGGGGCTAGCGGTTAAGTCTAGGGGCTAGCGGTTAAGTCTAGGGGCTAGCGGTTAAGTCTAGGGGCTAGCGGTTAAGTCTAGGGGCTAACGGTTAAGTCTAGGGGCTAGGGGTTAAGTCTGGGGGCCAGCGGTTAAGTCTAGGGGCTAGGGGTTAAGTCTGGGGGCTAGCGGTTAAGTCTAGGGGCTAGCGGTTAAGTCTAGGGGGCTAGCGGTTAAGTCTAGGGGCTAGCGGTTAAGTCTGGGGGCTAGCGGTTAAGTCTGGGGGCTAGCGGTTAAGTCTAGGGGCTAGCGGTTAAGTCTAGGGGCTAGCGGTTAAGTCTAGGGGCTAGGGGTTGTCTGGGGGCTAGCGGTTAAGTCTAGGGGCTAGCGGTTAAGTCTAGGGGCTAGCGGTTAAGTCTGGGGGCTAGCGGTTAAGTCTAGGGGCTAGCGGTTAAGTCTAGGGGCTAGCGGTTAAGTCTAGGGGCTAGCGGTTAAGTCTAGGGGCTAGCGGTTAAGTCTAGGGGCTAACGGTTAAGTCTAGGGGCTAGGGGTTAAGTCTGGGGGCCAGCGGTTAAGTCTAGGGGCTAGGGGTTAAGTCTGGGGGCTAGCGGTTAAGTCTAGGGGCTAGCGGTTAAGTCTAGGGGGCTAGCGGTTAAGTCTTGGGGCTAGCGGTTAAGTCTGGGGGCTAGCGGTTAAGTCTGGGGGCTAGCGGTTAAGTCTAGGGGCTAGCGGTTAAGTCTAGGGGCTAGCGGTTAAGTCTAGGGGCTAGCGGTTAAGTCTAGGGGCTAGCGGTTAAGTCTAGGGGCTAGCGGTTAAGTCTAGGGGCTAGCGGTTAAGTCTGGGGGCTAGGGGTTAAGTCTAGGGGTTAGCGGTTGAATACATACCCCGTTGGAGTAGTGGTTGATGTAGAGTCCTAGGTTGTTATACATGGAGGTGATGGACATGTCGTTCTTCAGGTCTTTTGTTAGCATGCGATGGTTGACCATGTGATAGTGCAGGGCGTTGTACAGCTCGATGTTCACGTTGCTCACCAAGGCACCACGCACCTCCTGGGGATGGAGAGGAAGAAGGAAGAGTTAGAGAGAGGAAGCAGAGATCTATCTGTCTGAACAGAACAGAACTGAGCTGACTGACTGATTGATTGATTGACTGATATACTAAAGCTTTGTTCACACTGCAGGCCTTAAAGGGCAGGAAGCATCCGTTTTTACTCACTAAAGTAACAACAAAGTGTTGTCATAGACTTAGTAACTTAGTTGTAGTCACCATCTTGGTTACCTAGAACTACATATTTATTAACTTATTTCCAAATATATTTTAAACTACCACCAATGCACTATTTCTCAATGTCATATGGAGAATCATTTCCATCTGCCTGGAGCCTTCCTCTGATCACTGTCTTATTGTTGACTCTTCCCCCTCGTTTCCTGTGACCAATGCTGCCTATGGAATATTGACTCTGGAATCTATGAATGTGGTTTGAAATGTGGTTCGAAATATCCGATTCCATGTGTTCAGACTGTTTCGAATCGGATATGGGAAAAAAAATTGGATTTGAGCACCATTGTGAACAAGGCTTAACTGACTGACTGATTAACTAACTGACTGACTGATTGATTGATTGATTGATTAACTAACTAACTGACTGACTGATTGATTAATTAACTGACTGACTGACTGATTGATTGATTAACTAACTGACTGACTGACTGATTGATTGATTAACTAACTGGCTGACTGACTGACTGACTGACTGATTAACTAACTGACTGACTGATTGATTAACTGACTGACTGACTGATTGATTAACTGACTGACTGACTGATTAACTAACTAACTAACTGACTGACTGACTGACTGACTCACTAACTAACTGACTGATTGATTAACTAACTGACTGACTGACTGACTGACTGACTGATTGATTGATTAACTAACTAACTGACTGATTAACCAACTGACTGACTGATTGATTGATTGATTAGCTAACTAACTGACTGATTAACTAACTGACTGACTGATTGATTAACTGACTGACTGACTGACTATTTAACTAACTGACTGACTGACTGACTGACTATTTAACTAACTGACTGACTGACTGACTGACTGACTGACTGACTGACTGACTGACTGACTGACTAACTAACTAACTAACTAACTAACTGACTGACTGATTAACTAACTGATTGACTGACTGACTATTTAACTAACTGACTGATTGACAGAATGACTAACTATAGTTATGTCTACTTACAGGGTCCAGCAAGTCCCAGGCTTTGTTGCTAGGGGCAAACATAGTGAACGATCCCTTCCCTTCGATCTCCTCCCTCAGCTTAGAGAGGTCAGAGTACTCCTGTGTTGTCCTAGCCTTCACCTGGCCCAATGTGCCATACACATGGTCTTGGGAGCACTGTGCCGGATAGTCACATTGGTCTATGGGAGCGACTGTAGCAGAGGACCGAGAAGATCAGTCCTCAGATGAGGTAGAGAGAGGAGAGAGAGACTTTCCTCCTACGTCGATCCAGTGATTTGAGACTCCGACTTTAGTCGACTCTCCCTGAGTTCGACACGAGACTGAGAGATTTCAGAAGACGAGACGACCGATTGAGGAGGCAGAGAAGTAAAAGGGACCCAGGCCCTGGAGAGAATTGGGAAGGTGGGAAAGGGAGGAAGGAAAAGGGGAAAGGGGAAAAAAGGGGGGGGGAGGAGAGAAAAAAGGGGGGGGAAAAAGGGGGGGAGAAAGAGAGGGGAAAAAAAAAAGAGAGAAAGGGGGGGGGGAAAAAAAAACAAAAAAAAAAAACCCAAAGGGAATCAGAGGGATTTCCCTTTTCCCAGTTCCCCTGATAAAGGGCCTGGGCCTGGGGAAGGGGAAAAAATTAACGACTCCTAACTCATGACGAGAGAAGTCAGCACATAGTACCTAGGCGCTTTGTTGCGAGGGGCAAACAAGTGAGAGACCTCTCGAACCGAGAGGTCTAGAGCCTCCCTAGCAGAGATCGAGAGAGCCAGAGGAGAACCCGAGTGTGACGAGGAGGACGATGAGCAAGGATGTAGACGACGAGACGACCAGACGAGAAGAGTCGTGAGGAGGAGAAAGAGAGTCAGAGAGAGAAGAGGAGGGATTGAGGGAGGAGACAGGAAGGAGGCTGAGAGAGCGTGAGACACCAGGACCCCAGGAGAGGTAGAGAGGCCTTTAATTGTGAGATAGATGGATCTGAGGGAGATGCGGGGTAGGAGGAGATTAGGAGGGGGAGGGGAGAGGAGAGAGAGAAATAGATAAAAAGGAGTAAGAGAGGGAGAGAGAAACGAGAGAGGAGAGAGAGAAGAGGGAGGGGGGAGAGAGAGAGAATGGAGAGAGATGAGACAGAGGAGAGGAGAGAAGACGAGAGAGAGAGGAGAGAGAGTGAGGGAGAGAGAGAGTGAGAGAGAAAGAGAGAGAGAGAGACGAGAGAGAGAGAGAGAGAGAGAGAAGACAGGAGAAGATAGTTTTAATACTATGTTTATAGGCTGACAGTTAGTCCTGGGTTGTCCTAGCCTTCACCAGGCCCAATGTGCCATACACATTGGTCCTGTGTTGCTCAGTTGGTAGAGCTTGGTGCTTACAAAGCCAGGGTGGTGGGTTCGATTCCCACGGTGGACCAGTACAGAAATGTCTGAAAATGTATGCACTCATTACTGTAAGTTCCTCTGGATAAGAATGTCTGCTAAATGACTAAAATGGAATGTAAAAAGCTATGGGAGCCACTGTAGGAAGAGAGGGAGGGAGGAGACAACAGTCAGACCACCAGGGCAGTAGGTTAATTCTTAGCATGGATCAAAATGTTCTAAATTAGAAGGAGGAGCTATAGGGGGAGAGGGAGGAGCTATATGGAGAGAGAGAGGGGCTATATGGGGAGAGGGAGGGGGGGTATATGGGGAGAGGGAGGAGCTATATGAGGATAGGGAGGGGGGGTATATGGGGAGAGGGAGGAGCTATATGGGGAGAGGGAGGGGCTATATGGGGAGAGGGAGGGGCTATATGGGGAGAGGGAGGGGCTATATGGGGAGAGGGAGGGGCTATATGGGGAGAGGGAGGGGGGTATATGGGGAGAGGGAGGAGCTATATGGGGAGAGGGAGGGGCTATAGGGTGGTTACAGCGTGAAATCCTATGAAGCCTCATCTCGGAGGTTGTATGACTGGTGATGTGGACCACCCTAGTATAAACAGACCTGCAGGACATCCTTGCATGCCTTCTAGCTTCATGTAGCCTGGACAGCACTCATAGACAACCACCCTGGAGAAAAGACAAGACATAACAATCAGAGAAAGAACCACCCTGTTAGGACAAGACAAGACACAACAATTAGAGAACCACCCTGTTAGGACAAGACAAGACACAACAATTAGAGAACCACCCTGTTAGGACAAGACAGGACACAACAGTAAGAGAAAGAACCACCCTGTTAGGACAAGACAAGACAAGACAAGACAAGACACAACAACCAGAGAACCACCCTGTTAGGACAAGACAGGACACAACAATCAGAGAACCACCCTGTTATGTATTAGTGTTTTATTTTTCATATTTGTTTTGACAAATGTTAGAATTGTTTTTCCACTTTGACATTAGTATTTTGTGTAGATCGTTGACAAAATTTTTATAATAAAATCCATTTAAATCCCACTTTGTAACACAACACAATTTGGAAAAAGTCAAGGGGTGTGAATACTTTCTGAGGGCACTACAGTTCATGGCAGCCAAGATAGCCCAGCTCTCTTCCGATATGGCTTTGGCCATGCTTCAACACGGCAGTACGGCACCTCTCTTCCGATATGGCTTTGGCCATGCTTCAACACGGCAGTACGGCACCTCTCTTCCGATATGGCTTTGGCCATGCTTCAACACGGCAGTACGGCACCTCTCTTCCGATATGGCTTTGGCCATGCTTCAACACGGCAGTACGGCACCTCTCTTCCGATATGGCTTTGGCCATGCTTCAACACGGCAGTACGGCACCTCTCTTACGATATGGCTTTGGCCACGCTTCAATACGGCAGTACGGCACCTCTCTTCCTGGTTTTTGCTTTGGTAGCTAACTCATCCTCCACCCTTTTACTTATCCGATGGGCCCCGTCAATCTGTAAATCTCCCCTCTCTCTTTCCTTGTGATCTGTAGGCCTAACGTTCACAAGCTAGTTGGCTAGCAACCTTTGCAAGCTGATTTGTATGAGTAAATTCATGAAGTATTTGCTTGGAAGTTGCCTAAAAAAAAGGTAATTGAAACCAGTAGTCATGAGTGCACATGATTTGGTTTAATTTGAAGTTATACATTTGAAAATATTTCAGTTGGAGTTTACATTGTAGGGAATAGGCTGGCTGGGTCCTCTTTATGACATATCACCCATCAAAAAAATAATTCCTTTATTGGTTGTCAGGCCTACTCCTGCTCCCTCCCTCCGGTGCTCGACTTCGCCGGTCTACTAACAACCGGTCCTGGCAACCCACATTACGCACACCTGGCAACCCACATTACGCACACCTGGCAACCCACATTACGCACACCTGGCAAGCATCATTGCGCACACCTGGCAACCCACATTACGCACACCTGGCAAGCATCATTGCGCACACCTGGCAACCCACATTACGCACACCTGGCAACCCACATTACACACACCTGGCAACCCACATTACGCACACCTGCTCCCCATCGTTACGCACACCTGGACTTCATCATCACCCTGATTACTCTCCCTTCATATAGCCCTCAGTAGCCTCAGTCAGTAGGTAGTATTGTTTTCTTTCATGTTCAGTCGCTTCTCATGTTTGTTCATCTCTATCGGTTCATTATTAAACAAGCTTTTAACTTCCTGACTGATGTCTTGAGATGTTGCTTCAATATATCCACATAAATTTCCTTCCTCTGATGCCATCTATTTTGTGAAGTGCACCAGTCCCTCTTGCAGCAAAGCACCCCCACAGCATGATGCTGCCACCCCCGTGCTTCACGGTTGGGATGGTGTTCTTCGGCTTTTAAGGCACCCCCCTTTTCCTCAAAACATAACGATGGTCATTATGGCCAAACAGTTCTATTTTTGTTTCATCAGACCAGAGGACATTTCTCCAAAAAGTACGATCTTGTCCCCATGTGCAGTTGCAAACCGTAGTCTAGCTTTTTTATGGCGGTTTTGGAGCAGTGGCTTCTTCCTTGTTGAGCGGCCTTTCAGGTTATGTCGATATATAGGACTCGTTTTACTGTGGATATAGATACTTTGTACCTGTTTCTTCCAGCATCTTCACAAGGTCCTTTGCTGTTGTTCTGGGATTGATTTGCACTTTTCGCACCAAAGTACATTAATCTCTAGGAGACAGAACGTGTCTCCTTCCTGAGCGGTATGACGGCTGCGTGGTCCCCTGGTGTTCATACTTGCATACTATTATTTGTACAGATGAATGTGCTACCTTCAGGCATTTGGAAAATTGCTCCCAAGGATGAACCAGACTTGTGGAGGTCTACAATTATTTTCTGATGTCTTGGCTGATTTCTTTTGATTTTCCCATGGTGCCAAGCAAAGAGGCATTGAGTTTGAAGGTAGGCCTTGAAATACATCCACAGGTACACCTCCAATTGACTCAAATGATGTCAATTAGCCTATCAGAAGCTTCTAAAGTCATGACATAATTTTCTGGAATTTTCCAAGCTGTTTAAAGGCACAGTCAACTTAGTGTATGTAAACTTCTGACCCACTGGAATTGTGATACAGTGAATTATAAGTGAAATAATCTGTCTGTAAACAAATTACTTGTGTCATGCACAAAGTAGATGTCCTAATCGACTTGGCAAAACTACAGTTTGTTAACAAGAAATGTGTGGAGTGGTTGAAAAACAAGGTTTAATGACTCCACCCTAAGTGTATGTAAACTTCCGACTTCAACTGTAAATCCCCCTGCACAGTCCCCACAGCATGACAATTTTCTCAAGGCTTCTGGAAAGAAATACTGTCGCATGCAAAAACCGTGTTTTTTTTTATTATTATTTTTTAAAATTTGTATTCATATTTAAAAAAAATAAAAAAAATAATATTTTTTTTTTTGGGGAGGGGTGGATCAGCTTAATATTGCAGATAGATTGTATCTTCTATCAATGTAATTGTCTGCATCACTTCCAATTTTAATTTTTTATATATATATTCCCCTTTATTACTTTTCAACCCCGCCATCCTTTCCCTACTTGGAGTAAATTAGTGAACAACAACGCCCAAGCCTCTACTTCCGGTCTATGTAGTGGGGAAAAAAACGTATTTAGTCAGCCACCAATTGTGCAAGTTCTCCCACTTAAAAAGATGAGAGAGGCCTGTAATTTTATCATAGGTACACGTCAACTATGACAGACAAAATTAGAAAAAACATTCCAGAAAATCACATTGTAGGATTTTTTATGAATTTATTTGCAAATTATGGTGGAAAATAAGTATTTGGTCAATAACAAAAGTTTCTCAATACTTTGTTATATACCCTTTGTTGGCAATGACACAGGTCAAACATTTTCTGTAAGTCTTCACAAGGTTTTCACACACTGTTGCTGGTATTTTGGCACATTCCTCCATGCAGATCTCCTCTAGAGCAGTGATGTTTGGGGCTGTCGCTGGGCAACACGGACTTTCAACTCCCTCCAAAGATTTTCTATGGGGTTGAGATCTGGAGACTGGCTAGGCCACTCCAGGACCTTGAAATGCTTCTTACGAAGCCACTCCTTCGTTGCCCGGGCGGTGTGTTTGGGATCATTGTCATGCTGAAAGACCCAGCCACGTTTCATCTTCAATGCCCTTGCTGATGGAAGGAGGTTTTCACTCAAAATCTCACGATACATGGCCCCATTCATTCTTTCCTTTACACCAGGGTTCTTCAATTCCGGTCCTGGAGGGCCGAGACACCTCTGTTTTTCATCCTCTCCCTCTAATCAGGGGCTAATTCAGACCTGGGACACCAGGTGAGTGCAATTATCTACCAGGTAGAAATAAAAAACAGAAGTGTTTCGGCAATCCAGGACCAGGATTGAAGAACCCTGCTTTACACGGATCAGTTGTCCTGGTCCCTTTGCAGAAAAACAGCCCCAAAGCATGATGTTTCCACCCCCATGCTTCACAGTAGGTATGGTGTTCTTTGGATGCAACTCAGCATTCTTTGTCCTCCAAACACAACGAGTTGAGTTTTTACCAAAAAGTTCTATTTTGGTTTCATCTGACCATATGACATTCTCCCAATCCTCTTCTGGATCATCCAAATGCACTCTAGCAAACTTCAGACGGGCCTGGACATGTACTGGCTTAAGCAGGGGGACATGTCTGGCACTGCAGGATATGAGTCCCTGGCGGCGTAGTGTGTTACTGATGGTAGGCTTTGTTACTTTGGTCCCAGCTCTCTGCAGGTCATTCACTAGGTCCCCCCGTGTGGTTCTGGGATTTTTGCTCACCGTTCTTGTGATACTTCTGACCCCACAGGGTGAGATCTTGCGTGGAGCCCCAGATCGAGGGAGATTATCAGTGGTCTTGTATGTCTTCCATTTCCTAATAATTGCTCCCACAGTTGATTTCTTCAAACCAAGCTCCTTACCTATTGCAGATTCAGTCTTCCCAGCCTGGTGCAGGTCTACACTTTTGTTTCTGGTGTCCTTTGACAGCTCTTTGGTCTTGGCCATAGTGGAGTTTGGAGTGTGACTGTTTGAGGTTGTGGACAGGTGTCTTTTATACTGATAACAAGTTCAAACAGGTGCCATTAATACAGGTAACGAGTGGAGGACAGAGGAGCCTCTTAAAGAAGAAGTTACAGGTCTGTGAGAGCCAGAAATCTTGCTTGTTTGTAGGTGACCAAATACTTATTTTCCACCATAATTTGCAAATAAATTCATTAAAAATCCTACAATGTGATTTTTTGGATGTTTTTTTCTCAATTTGTCTGTCATAGTTGACGTGTACCTATGATGAAAATTACAGGCCTCTCTCATCTTTTTAAGTGGGAGAACTTGCACAATTGGTGGCTGACTAAATAATTTTTTTCCCCACTGTACTTACTATCTACACCTTATGGAAAGAGTTAATTTTACAATAATTCTCTATATATATATATATATATATATATATATATATATATATATATATATATTTATTTTTTTGCTCCTGAACTTCTTCTACTCTCAACCTCTCCGATCATTTTCATGATGTCCATCCGGTTTGCTTCTAAATGCCATATCTTTCTAACTGTGCTCTTTCCCAAAAGCTCCCACCATACAACCTATATACTTATTATGGACACAGTATGCTTACATTATTAGCTATCTTTGTTATTATTTGTTGTTATTTGTTATTAGTCCCATCCTTCAACTCTATTCAATACCTCCCATCTATCTCTTAACACCATCCATATAGGATTTCTATTTGCCATATATATTTCAACCGTACTGTGATGTTTTACAAAAGTTCTGAACCTTTCTATTCTCATTGCTTCTACAGATTGTGAATTAAAAATAAACATTTTTGCTAAAAGTATTATTATATTATTGATTGATTGACTAAGACTTTTCAGATCACCCAGTAATGCTATCTGCAAGGTTAGTGTCACGTTCGCTTAAGGAGGAGGACCAATGCGCAGCGTTGAATGCGTACATATTATTTATTAAACAGATCACCCGATCAAAACAACGAACGAAAAGTGAAGTCCTTCGATACACACAAACCAAAAGGAACAAGAAACCACAACACAAAGTGAAAAGACCGATAGTTAAATATGGCTCCCAATCAGAGACAACCAGCAGACACTAGTTGCCTCTGATTGGGAGTCACTCAGGCCAACATAGATATACAAAACATAGACTTACACACCCTGGCTCAACATAACATAGTCCCCAGAGCCAGGGCGTGACAGTACCCCCCCCCAAAGGCGCGGACTCCGGCCGCGCCAAACAACCACAACAGGGGAGGGACCTGGGTGGGCACTCCGCCTCGGCGGCGGATCCGGCTCCGGACATGACCCAGGCACGGGTTGTGCTGGACTGACGACGCACACCCCTGGCTTGATGCGTGGAGGAGGAACGGGCCAGACCGGGCTGACGAAGCGCACCGCTGACTTGGTGCGGGGAGCAGGAATGAGCCGGACCGGGCTGACGACGCGCACCACTGACCTGGTGCGGGGAGCTTGGATGGGCCGGACTGGGCTGGCGACGCGCACCACAGACTTGGTGCGGAGAGCAGGAACGGGCCGGACAGGGCTGACGAAACGCACCATAGACTTGGTGCGGAGAGCAGGCACGGGCCGTGCCGGACTGATGACGCACACCACTGGCTTGGTGCGGGAAGCTTGGATGGGCCGGACTGGGCTGGCGACGCGCACCACAGACTTGGTGCGGAGAGCAGGAATGGGCTGGACCGGGCTGGCGACGCGCACCACCGACTTGGTACGGAGAGCAGGAACGGGCCGGACAGGGCTGACGACGCGCACCACAGGCTCGGTGCGAGAGGCAGGAACAGGCCGAACCGTACTGGGGACACACGCCACTGGCCCTATGCAGGGATCAGGAACGGGCCGGACCGGACTGGTAATACACCCCAGTACCTCTCGCCGTGCCTCCACACTTTCCCTCTCCTCTGTGACCAGTGGCCCCCTTAACCTGGCGGCCTCCTCTTCACACCCGCTGGACCGCTCCATCGCGGCCTCCTGCTGCCCCGTCGTCCACGTCGTGAGCCCCCCCCTAAAAAATTTCTGGGGTTCTCTCCTCCCCGTGGACCAGGCCTCCCTAGCTCTCGCCAGACTCTTGATCCATTGCTTCATAGACCAGCCTCTCTCCTCTTCACTTAGCGTGGCCCAGCCGAAACTCCTACTCCCCTGATCCAAGGTCCTTCCTCTCTCCTCTTCACGCTGCTTGGTCCTGTCTTGGTGGTTTCTTCTGTCACGTTCGCTTAAGGAGGAGGACCAATGCGCAGCGTTGAATGCGTACATATTATTTATTAAACAGATCACCCGATCAAAACAACGAACGAAACGTGAAGTCCTTCGATACACACAAACCAAAAGGAACAAGAAACCACAACACAAAGTGAAAAGACCGATAGTTAAATATGGCTCCCAATCAGAGACAACCAGCAGACACTAGTTGCCTCTGATTGGGAGTCACTCAGGCCAACATACAGTGGGGAAAAAAAGTATTTAGTCAGCCACCAATTGTGCAAGTTCTCCCACTTAAAAAGATGAGAGAGGCCTGTAATTTTCATCATAGGTACACGTCAACTATGACAGACAAATTGAGAAAAAAAATCCAGAAAATCACATTGTAGGATTTTTTATGAATTTATTTGCAAATGATGGTGGAAAATAAGTATTTGGTCAATAACAAAAGTTTCTCAATACTTTGTTATATACCCTTTGTTGGCAATGACACAGGTCAAACATTTTCTGTAAGTCTTCACAAGGTTTTCACACACTGTTGCTGGTATTTTGGCACATTCCTCCATGCAGATCTCCTATAGAGCAGTGATGTTTTGGGGCTGTCGCTGGGCAACACGGACTTTCAACTCCCTCCAAAGATTTTCTATGGGGTTGAGATCTGGAGACTGGCTAGGCCACTCCAGGACCTTGAAATGCTTCTTACGAAGCCACTCCTTCGTTGCCCAGGTGGTGTGTTTGGGATCATTGTCATGTTGAATGACCCAGCCACGTTTCATCTTCAATGCCCTTTCTGATGGAAGGAGGTTTTCACTCAAAATCTCACGATACATGGCCCCATTCATTCTTTCCTTTACACAGATCAGTCGTCCTGGTCCCTTTGCAGAAAAACTGCCCCAAAGCATGATGTTTCCACCCCCATGCTTCACAGTAGGTATGGTGTTCTTTGGATGCAACTCAGCATTCTTTGTCCTCCAAACACGATGAGTTGAGTTTTTACCAAAAAGTTCTATTTTGGTTTCATCTGACCATATGACATTCTCCCAATCCTCTTCTGGATCATCCAAATGCACTCTAGCAAACTTCAGACGGGCCTGGACATGTACTGGCTTAAGCAGGGGGCACTGCAGGATATGAGTCCCTGGCGGCGTAGTGTGTTACTGATGGTAGGCTTTGTTACTTTGGTCCCAGCTCTCTGCAGGTAATTCACTAGGTCCCCCCGTGTGGTTCTGGGATTTTTGCTCACCGTTCTTGTGATCATTTTGACCCCACGGGGTGAGATCTTGCGTGGAGCCCCAGATCGAGGGAGATTATCAGTGGTCTTGTATGTCTTCCATTTCCTAATAATTGCTCCCAAAGTTGATTTCTTCAAACCAAGCTGCTTACCTATTGCAGATTCAGTCTTCCCAGCCTGGTGCAGTTCTACAATTTTGTTTCTGGTGTCCTTTGACAGCTCTTTGGTCTTGGCCATAGTGGAGTTTGGAGTGTGACTGTTTGAGGTTGTGAACAGGTGTCTTTTATACTGATAACAAGTTCAAACAGTTGCCATTAATACAGGTAAAGAGTGGAGGACAGAGGAGCCTATTAAAGAAGAAGTTACAGGTCTGTGAGAGCCAGAAATCTTGCTTGTTTGTAGGTGACCAAATACTTATTTTCCACCATAATTTGCAAATAAATTCATAAAAAATCCAGCAATATGATTTTCTGGATTTTTTTTTCTCAATTTGTCTTTCATAGTTGACGTGTACCTATGATGAAAATTACATGCCTCTCTCATCTTTTTAAGTGGGAGAACTTGCACAATTGGTGGCTGACTAAATACTTTTTTTCCCCACTGTAGATAGACAAAACATAGACTTACACACCCTGGCTCAACATAACATAGTCCCCAGAGCCAGGGCGTGACAGTTAGTTCCAGGTAAATATTGCAATCCTTTAGCCATTCCTGGACCTGTGTCCAAAAACAAGCTACAAATGGACAGAACCAAAACAAATGATCTAATGATTCTATCTCTTCACAGCAAAATCTGCAGAGCTGGGAAGATTGTATCCCCCATATAAATAACATTCTATTGGTAGCAAGAATTTTATATAATAATTTAAATTGAAAGATTCTAATTTTTGAATCCGGTGTCGTTTTGCATGTCAGTTCATAAACACTATGCCATGGGATCGGTACGTCAAAGATCTCTTCCCAACTATTTTGCAATCTTTATGGGACTGCTGTCAATCCTTTGGTCCTTAAGTGAAACTGATATACTTGTTTATTTATCACAGTTTTCCTTAACCAATTATGTTCTTTAATGCAAGGCCGACAGACAAGTTCCTTACTTTCTCCCCCTTCAACTTTCCTCTTCCACTTTTGCTGTAAGGCTGCAATTATTTGGTTGTAATTTTGGGTAGAGCAGACATTTCCATATGTTTTTGTTAGCTGCATGTGCGACATAACTCCACCAGTCCTACCGATGATATCATTTATGAAGATTATACCTTTTTTAAACATTCTGTCAAAAAATAAAGGTTTTTTGTCAATTAGTATATTTGAATTTAACCACAATATTTGTTGCATTATTTGTTCTGTCATTTCTGGAGGATTAAATTGAAATTGCAACCAACTTTCTATGGCTTGTTTTAGAAATAGTGACATTTGGGAGATTATTTCCTTTTCAAATAACTGAAAGTGAGAGGTTGTAATCTGAATAAAGGGAAAAAGGCCTTTCTTGAACAGTGGGTGAGACAATCTTACTAATTTGCTTGAGAACCAGTTCGGATTTAAGTATAACTTTTGGATGACTGAAGATTTTAGTGATAGGTCTAATGCTTTAATATTAAATAATTTCTGTCCTCCGAATTCATATTCATTATATAAATATGCTCTTTTAATTTTGTCTGGCTTGCCGTTCCAAATAAAATTGAATATTTTTTTCTCATATAATTTAAAAAACTGTTTGCTAGGCGTAGGCAAGACCATAAGCAAATAGGTAAACTGGGATAATACTAAAGAGTTAATCAGGGTGATTTTTCCACAAATTGACAGGTATTTTCCTTTCCATGGTAGTAAGATCTTATCTATTTTTGCTAACTTTCTATTAAAATGTATTGAAGTGAGATCATTTATTTCCTTTGGGATATGTATTCCGAGTATATCCACATCACCATCAGACCATTTTATTGGTAAACTACGTGGTAATGTAAAAAATGTATTTTTTAGTGATCCAATACGTAATATAGTACATTTGTCATAATTTGGTTTTAATCCAGAGAGGTTAGAAAATGTATCTAGATCCTCTATGAGGCTGTGGAGGGATTCTAGTTGTGGATCTAAAAGAAAACATGAATCATCTGCGTACAATGACACCTTTGTTTTTAAGCCCTGTATTTCTAATCCTCTGATATTATTATTGGATCTGATTTTAATAGCTAACATCTCAATGGCCACAATAAATAGATATGCCGATAGTGGACAACCTTGTGTTGCTCAAACAGTGTTGCTCATTCAACCAACATAAACTTTCAACCGGTTCTTCCCATTAAGCAACGAGTCGGAGTCAGAGGCCGAGCCTTCTCAGGTCTCTCCTCAACCCGTTACGGTGTCTGAGCTTCCAAAGCCTCCCACCATTAGCTCTGACAAATTGAAAACCCTAGTCATTGGCGACTCCATTACCGGCAATATTAGACTTAAAAAGAATCATCCAGCGATCATACACTGTTTACCAGGGGGCAGGGCTACCGACGTAAAGGCTAATCTGAAGATGATGCTGGCTGAGGCAAAAACTGGCGAGTGTAGAGAGTATAGGGATATTGTTATCCATGTCGGCACCAACAATGTTAGGATGAAACAGTCAGAGGTCAACAAGCGCAACATAGCTTCATAGCTTCAGCGCGTAAATTAGCTAGAAAGATGTGTCGGCATCGAGTTAGGGGGAGTGATGAGCTCTGCAGCAGAGTCTCACAACTCAATCGCTGGTTGAAACTGTTTTCTGCCCCTCCCAAAGGATGGAATTTGTAGATAATTGTCCCTCTTTCTGGGACTCACCCACAAACAGGACCAAGCTTGGCCTGCTGAGGAGTGACGGACTCCATCCTAGCTGGAGGGGTGCTACAGGACCAAGCCTGGCCTGCTGAGGAGTGATGGACTCCATCCTAGCTGGAGGGGTGCTACAGGACCAAGCCTGGCCTGCTGAGGAGTGACGGACTCCATCCTAGCTGGAGGGGTGCTACAGGACCAAGCCTGGCCTGCTGAGGAGTGATGGACTCCATCCTAGCTGGAGGGGTGCTCTCATCTTATCTACCAACATAGACAGGGCTCTAACTCCTCTAGCTCCTCTAGCTCCACAATGAGATATGTTACAGGAGTGGGTCGCAGTTCCGGAGCGACCCACTAGGTGTCATCCTTCCGACAACCATAGGCACCTCCTCACTCACAGTCAGGACTAATTATCTGCCTATTGGTTTCACCTGTGTCTATCTGATTCACTTGTGTATTTATGCCCTCACTTCCCTGTGTTCTCTTGCTCAGTTTTCTCTGCTAGTTCCTTGATATCAAGCAGTACGTATCAGTGTCGCAAAGCTAACAAAAAAAAAGCAGCATTCAACAAGAGAGGATGGCCTTCACTTCAGCATTGATGAATTCATGAACTTCTTCGATGAAAAGATCATTATCATTAGAAAGCAAATTACGGACTCCTTTTTGAATCTGCGTATTTCTCCAAAGCTCAATTGTCCTGAGTCTGCACAGAACTTCTAGGACCTAGGTTCAGTGGAGACACTCAAGTTTTTTAAATCCTGCATCTGGACGGCCTCGTCGAACTCTCGGTGCGGGTAGAGAATCGGCGCCGTGAGAGGGCGCATGAGAGAGGGATGACGCAAGGCTCGCCTCCGCGTCCCCTTATCAACCCGGAGACTTTTCAGCCGATTCAGGGAGGAGACGCCTCAGGAGGAGGCTAAGCAGCTGGGGTCGGCGTGCTTGTCCAGGATGGAGAGGCAGAGGCATCTGTGCCAGGGACGTTGCCTGTACTGCGACCAGGCAGGTCACCACTGCGACTCATGCCCGGAGAAGCCGGGAAAAAGGAGGGCTCGCTAGTATCAGAAGGGGTGCTAGCGAGCTGGAACTGAAACCCCAACTACAGAGACTCCCGTCGGGCGCATGCACAGGGGGGGCCAATGGAAACCTGATGGACCAATGGTGGAGCGTTCCGTTACTCTCCCTCTCTGAGCCAGTTCCGGTCATGGGCCTGGACAGCCGGCCGCTGGGATCGGGCTTCATCACCCGGCACACTGTCCCCATGCGTGTCCAGTTGGCGGGGGGGGGGGGGGGGGGGCTATGGGAGGATATCCAGTTTTTCATTGTGGACTCTCCGGAGTGTCTCCTCATCCTTGGGCACCCCTGGCTGGTCCCCTGGCTGGTCCCCTGGCTGGTCCCCTGGCTTGTCCCGGCCCGGAGACGCTGGCCATGATGGAGTATATCCTCGGCTACAGCATATTCGTGTATTTGAATGACATCTTAATATTTTCGAAGGACATGAGGAGCAGGTCCTCCAACGCCTTCTCCATCACCAGCTCTACGTCAAGGCGGCGAAGTGTGTGTTCCACACAGAGACAGTCTCCTTCCTGGGGTTCATCATCACCAAGGGGGACCTACGGATGGGACCCAGCCTTCATCCCTCAAGCAACTACAACGGTTTTTAGGGTTTGCAAATTTTTATAGGCGATTTATTTGCAATTTTAGCTCCCTAGCCGCTCCCCTGTCAGCGCTCACCCAGACGAGCGTACGCTCCTTCGCCTGGACCCCAGAAGTGGGGAACGCTTTTGATGCGCTTAAGCGTCGCTTTACATCGACCCCGGTCCTTGGGCATCCTGATCCGTCCCTGCCGTTCATTGTGGAGATGGATGCTTCAGTGCAGTGGGAGAAATCCTGTCCCAGCAGTTCCTCACGGACGGTAAGACTTACCTCTGCGCGTTTTTCTCCCATCGGCTGTCCCCGGCGGAGTGGAATTACGACGTGGGGAACCATGAGCTGCTAGCAGTCAAGCTCGCCCTGGGGGAGTGGAGGCATTGGCTAGAGGGGGCCGCCCATCCATTCGTCGTATGGACTGACCACAAGAACAGCCTACATTCAGGGGGCCAAGAGGCTCAACTCGCGCCAGGCCAGGTGGTCGTTATTCTTCACCAGGTTCCGGTTCACCATCTCATACCGTCCGGGGTCGAAGAACACCAAGCCTGACGCGCTCTCCCGGCAGTTTGGACCTGGTGGAGAAGGACGACACCATTGTCCCCAACACCCTAATTGCAGCACCAGTTTCATGGGGAATCGATAGGCTGGTCAGAGCAGTGCTATGGCAGGAGCCCGATCTGGGCGGAGGCCCATCGGGGAGGATGTACGTACCCAAGACTGCCCGACCTCACCAGCCATATGGGGGGCACCAGGACATTGGATTTCCTGCGTAGGTGGTTCTGGTGGCCATCTGCTGAGGAGGACACGCGCACCTTCGTGGCTGCTTGCCCGGTGTGCGCGCACACAAAGAGCTCACGTCAGCCCGCGGCAGGGCTGCTCTGACCCCTGCCTATCCCCAAGCGCCCCTTGTCCCACATCTCGCTGGATTTCATTTCCGCCCTACCCCCCTCTGATTGATACACAGTCATCCTGGTTGTTGTGGACTGGTTCTCGAAAGCTGACCACTTCATTCCCCTTCCCAAACTCCCGTCGGCCCGGGAGACGGCTAAATTGGTGGTGCAGCACGTTTTCCGGTCCATGGCCTTCCCCAAGATGTGGTGTCAGATCAGGGCCCTCAGTTCGCCTCCACATTCTGGAAGGCATTCGCCACCTGCCTCGGCGCCTCCGTCAGCTTGTCTTCCAGCTTCCATCTCCAGTCGAACGGGCAGACGGAGCGCGTCAACCAGGATCTGGAGGGGTGCCAGCAACCCAGCTATGTGGAGTCAGCAACTGGCATGGGTGGAGTACGCCCACAACACCCTTCTCTGCTCTTCCACTGGCCTCTCCCCCTTCCAGTGCCAATACGTGTACCAACCACCCCTATTCCCGCTGAGCAAGAGGAGGAGGTGGCGGTCCTGTTGGTCCAGGCCCACATCAGTCGCTGTCGCTGCACCTGGAGGCAGGTACGGGCGGCGATTAAGCGGGCCTTGTCAGGTCTCAACATAAGGCCAACCACAGGCATCGCCCAGCCCCTGTCTTTTGCCCGGGACAGAGGGTGTGGCTCTCTTCCCCCTCCGCGTGGAGTCCAGGAAGCTGTCCCCCCGGTTCATCGGGTCAACCCAGTGGCCTACCGCCTGCAACTTCCCCCCACCATGCGGGTGCATCCCACATTCCATGTGTCCCTCCTCAAGCCACCTGTCCCCTGGCTCCCCCTCCTCGCTGCGCCTCATCGGAGGGCAGCCGGCTTTTACGGTGGACTGGGGCGGCAGGTAGCTTAGTGGTTAAGAGCGTTGTGCCAGTAACCGAAAGGTCGCTGGTTCTAATCCCCGAGCCGACTAGGTGAAAAATCTGTCGATGTGCCCTTGAGCAAGGTACTTAACCCTAATTGCTCCTGTAAGTCGCTCTGGATAAGAGCGTCTGCTAAATGACGTAAATGTAATGTAAATGGATCCTGGAGTGCCGGCGGGTGGGGAGGGGTCTCCAATTTCTGCTGGACTGGAAGGGTTATGGGTGAACAGGAGGGACATTTTGGACCCAATCGCCTCCGCTCGGGGGCTCTGAGGTGAACGGCTGTGTCTACCTGTTCACCTGTGTATTTATGCCCTCACTTCCCTGTGTTCCCTTGCTCAGTTTTCTCTGCTAGTTTCTCTATGTCCAGCAGTACTACTCAGTGTCTGATCGGAGACCTGTGTACAGATACTTGAGAAGTGTTCTCCCTGTTTCGTTATTTGTTGGGTCTGTTTGTGTTTATGAACAGAATCCCAGGAGCAGATTGCTTAGGGGCCTCTTCTCCAGGCTCATCTCTCTGTAGGTGATGGCTTTGATATGGAAGGTTTGGGAATCACTTCCTTTTAGGCGGTTGTAGAATTTAACGTCTCTTTTCTGGATTTAGATGATTTGCGGGTATTGGCCTAATTCTGCTCTACATGCATTATTTGGTGTTTTACGTTGTACCCAGAGGATATTTTTGCAGAATTCTGCATGCAGAGTCTCAATTTGGTGTTTGTCCCATTTTGTGAATTCTTAGTTGGTGAGCAGACCCCAGACCTCACAACCATAAAGGGAAATGGTTTCTATAACTAATTCAAGTATTTTTATCCAGATCCTAATTGGTATATCAAATTGTATGTTCCTTTTGATGGCATAGAAGGCCCTTCTTGCCTTGTCTCTCAGATCGTTCACAGCTTTGTGGAAGTTACCTGTGGCGCTGATGTTTAGGCAGAGGTATGTATAGTTTTCTGTGTGCTCTAGGGCAACGGTGTCTAGATGGAATTTGTATTTGTGGTCCTAGCAACTGAGCCTTTTTTGGAACACCATTGGGTTGGGGGACAGAAGCACCAGATCATCAGCAAACAGTAAATATTTGACTTCAGATTCTAGTAGGGTGAGGCCGGGTGCTGCAGACTGTTCTAGTGCCCTCACCAATTCTTTGATATATATTATATGTTGAAGAGGGTGGGGCTTAAGCTGCATCCCTGTCTCACCCCACGGCCCTGTGGAAAGAAATGTGTGTTTTTTTTGCCATTTTTTACCGCACACTTGTTTGTGTACATGCATTTTATAATGTTGTATGTTTTTCCCCCAACACCACTTTCCATCAATTT
The DNA here is from genome assembly GCA_902810595.1 of Coregonus sp. 'balchen'. NCBI lineage: Eukaryota > Metazoa > Chordata > Actinopteri > Salmoniformes > Salmonidae > Coregonus > Coregonus sp. 'balchen'. The sequence goes on along the minus strand of LR778265.1, from coordinate 56,667,279 downwards.
GTATAGCAGACCCTCATGCCAAATTGAGTCAAAAGCTTTTTTGAAATCAACAAAGCATGAGAATACTTTTTCTTTGTTTTGGTTTGTTTGTTTGTCAATTCGGGTGTGCAGGGTGAATACGTGGTCTGTCGTACGGTAATTTGGTAAAAAGCCAATTTGACATTTGCTCAGTACATTGTTTTCACTTAGGAAATGTAAGAGTCTGCTGTTAATGATAATGCAGAGGATTTTCCCAAGGTTGCTGTTGACGCATATCCCACGGTAGTTATTGGGGTCAAATTTGTCTCCACTTTTGTGGATTGAGGTGATCAGTCCTTGGTTCCAAATAATGGGGAAGATGCCAGCGCTAAGGATGATGTTAAAGAGTTTAAGTATAGCCCATTGGAATTTGTGGTCTGTATATTTTATCATTTCATTTAGGATACTATCAACACCACAGGCCTCTTTTTTTCTGTTGTGATCTTAATGTCAAGAAGCAAACATACTTTTAGTCATAATACACATACACATAATACACTCACACACTGTCATCACATCCCAAAAAAGCAATGATCAGATATTAGCCATAATAAACTAAAACACAGACAAAGACAACGCACGGACAAACACACAGAAACCCATTACCCCCAACACACACTCTTTCCTAGTCTCTCATCACTACCACATTCAGCTCAGACATCACAGTTGGCCAGATTTCCTCCAGTGGTGCTGAACAATATGAGAGAGAGAGAGAGAGAGAGAGAGAGAGAGAGAGAGAGAGAGAGAGTAGAGAGAGAGTATAGAGAGAGATAGATGAGAGATAGAGAGAGAAGGAGACATATAGAGAGTAGAGAGAGAGGAGAGAGATGAGAGAACTCCGAGATCTCTCTTCTCTCTGCCTCTCTCTCTCTCTTCTCCTCTCTCTCTCTCTCTCTCTCTCTCTCTCTCTCGCTCTCCTCTACTCTCTCTCTAGGCGCCTTCCTAGAGATCTGACTCACTCAAGCTTTCCCTGCCCAGAACAGGCAGCTGTCAGTTGGGCAGAGAGGCCCAGATGTGGAGGGTGTTACCCAGGGGTATACCACGGAAAAATAATTATCTAGCTATAGTGCTAGGCCTGTAATGGAATAAAGCCAGACACAATGTCTGCTGTTTCTTCTCACAGCTTCCTTCACATCATCATGACAATAATAGAGGGCAGTAAGTGAGAGAAAGAAGGTTCCTTAGGTGGATCGATGTGCTTTTAGGCTAAAACACTTCAAACTGCCTGAGTTTAATAAGGAAGAGTGTTCTATAGAGGGGTGCAGGGTTGGATTGTCGGGACCTGCTTCCCCTTCATGACAAACTGCTTCCACATGTTCTGTCCAATGTAAGACGATCCAGCCACCTTCATGGTCCGGCGCCAGACATTATTGATCCCAGTTAAGAGACTGAACAGGGAGGCTTAGACACACACACACACACGCAGACACATACACACACACACACACATGCACACACACACACATGCACGCACACACACACGCATGCACGCACACATGCACACGCACGCACACTGGACTAGGTAGGGTTCAGAAACAAGATTCAGTCATATGAACATGGAAGGAAATGAGATAGCACAGACAGGAGATAGGGAGAGAAGAGGAGAGGGGGAAAGGGAGAGAGGAAAGGGGGGAGAAGCGGAGAGGGAGAGAATTGGGGAGAGAGGGTGGAAATGGGGAGGGGAGAGAGGAGAGAGGGAGAGACGGGAGACGGGAGAAGGGAGAGAGGAGTGAGGGGGAGGGGATTCCCTCATTAAATTCCCTCATTAAAATGCAAATCAATTTATAACATTTTTGACATGCGTTCTTCTGGATTTTTGTTGTTGTTATTCTGTCTCTCACTGTTCAAATAAACCTACCATTAAAATTATAGACTGATAATTTCTTTGTCAGTGGCAGTGGCGGCTCCTGAAAAAATTCTCAGGAGGGGCAATTTTTCTGATGATTTAGGTGACCTACACACATTTTAAAAAAGATATGTCCAGCAACAACATGAAGACAGGGGCAGCATATAAGTCAATACCAGAAGCATTTATTGACTGATCTCAAAAGTATTGGCTTCCCAGGGTTGGTGGAGCCCTCAGTTTCATATTTGCCTCGCAAAGCTAACTCAAACACTCCCCAAAACTTCACACACTGGATTAGCCGGCTGAGGATGTGGCGGTTCTTGCTAATGTCGTAGTAAATATATTTGTTATAGTGAATATGGAATATGATATGTTGAGTAAAATGTTGTGCTAAGATCTATTTAGGTCAGGAGCTGGTTATAAGTTCTGTTCCTATCCAATAACAATGGACAAAAGGGTCCTATCTTGTCCGCCTTGTCAGCAGGTGGCCAAGGACAACACCCACGCCATAGGCCTCTCAGTTCTTCCAACTCACGAGTTCTTGCTCTGAGGACACACACAAACACACACACACACACATCATCACTGTTAAACACACACACACACACACACACACACACACATAATTAATAAATAATAATAATTGGTCATTTAGCAGACGCTCTTATCCAGAGCGACTTACTGGAGCAATTAGGGTTAAGTGCCTTGCTCAAGGGCACATCGACAGATTTTTCACCTAGTGGGCTCGGGGATTAGAACCAGCGACCTTTCGGGTACTGGCACAACGCTCTTAACCACTAAGCTACCTGCCGCCATATCATCACTGTTAAACACACACACACACACACAAAAATCCCCTCTCTTAGGCTGAACATTTGAAGACAGAGAACCCGACTCAGAGCCAATGAGAGCCCAATGAGAACCCGACTCAGAGCCCAACCCTTTGTGTATGGGTGGTCCCGGGGATCGAACCCACTACCTTGGCGTTACAAGCACCATGCTCTACCAGCTGAGCTACAGAAAGTGGATACTCATGGATGCGCATCGCAATTGTAAAATGTCAACACAATTGGAGACACCACGTCATTTTTGGAGACATGTTATTGACAGTAAACTATTGTAGATGCGACTGCTAACTAAATAAAACATTTTAGCTGGCTAGCTAATCATCTTAGCTAAATGTGGGGCAAACAATTCAGTTATTTACCGTTAATTTGAGGGATTGGGGTGAAAGAAATCGAGTTACATAGTGATACTTTACGATATACTGTATTGACAATATCGCAATATTTTAGCGCTAGTTGGCTGTACCTGCACCAAAACACCATTATTGTTCCTTCATAGCTTGTTCTCAATCTTTTCACATTGGGAGCCAATTTGTTTTCAGCACTTTTATTTCCATGACTGATCAAAACTCGTTCTCATGGCTTTCTGATCCCTCTGCAACAGACATATGGTGCGCAATAAAATCACAGTATCGAATCGCAATACGTATAGAATCATGAGACTCGCAATGCTGATGCATATATCTTATCGTGAGGTTCCTGGCAATTCCCAGCCCAAGTTCATTTGCCACAACAAATCTCTTCGCTAGCAAACGCGATGTCTTCTCCAAAACGGCAATGTGTCTCCAGCAATGTTTACTTTTTTGACGTTCTATGGCATCTCCACTTTCCAAGCATATATGACCACATGTAATATTTTGGTAAGTGATGCAAATAGTGAACTATGTAGGGCCAGGATGTAAAATATATGTAGCTGCAGCAATTTCTCTTATCTGATATGGTAAGTAATGGGGCTTAATTTATAGCTCCCTAAGAGTTTGACGAACGGGTCCGTGAACGCGATTCCAGATATATTTACCTCTGAATAAACTGCCTTTATTATACCATATCCACCCTGTCCAAAGTCTCTACTTGGTCTCAGTTCTCCAGTAAACTTGTGATTATCAGCACTAACCTCATCGTTGTGGCGGCGGACAGCTAGCCTGTATCCCTCATCCAGTTGAGTGAGTGGCAATGTCTTTTTTCGTTCGTACCAATTTTTGGAAAATCCTCGGGTGTAGGACTTTCCGCCTTTAGTAGAAACCTGTTGAATTATTAAATTTGGTCTGGGAGGTCCTAATTGTTTCGTTGCCAATTTATCTTCATTTGTTCGCCGACAAAAATGAACTTCTTTCAAACAATCCGCTTCCGCTCTTTTCTCAGTTACGTTCATGGTTATGTAACGTATGACGAAAGCGTGTAAGTGCAAGCCGACAGACACCCATTGAGATTGTATTGAAGGCTCTGAAATTTGAAAAAAATAGATTTTACATGGGAGTCTATGACAGACTTCTGGGCGATTTTCAACCTGACTGAAATCGCCCCAAAAGGGGGGGGGGGAGCCATTTGAAGCACGACTTTAGCCTGATTCGACATTTAGTGGCAGTGTGGCACTGTGGCAGATCAGACGTATAGATTACAAAACTGATAACTACTGTTGCCGTGATATAATTGATTAGAAAAAAAATCCCTTCCTTTTCCCGTTTGGCAGTGCGTCGCCCATATCGCCCTATTGAACAGGCCGCCCCTGGTCAGTGGGCAAACTTACAAAATCAGCAGTGGATCAAATACTTTTTCCCCTCACTGTATAACTATAGAGAACATACAAAAATGATATGGTAATACAAAATGTAAGTTTACACACTCCCAGGAACGTCATACATGATGGATCATTAGCTTATACACTAACTTTCACACATCTAGGTGGCCGGGCAGGGTGGGTGTGGAGCCAGAGACAGCAGGGGTTCAAACTGTAGAACCCAGTTCCTACATTTGAATATGAAAATTGATTTTATCAAACAAAACTATGCTACATTTTATCTCTGGGACCCTTAGGATTACAAATCAGAGCAAGATTACTGAAAGTAAGTACATTATTTACCTTCAGAGGTGAATGTATCAAACCAGTTGCCGTGATACGTTTTGTTGTTGTTGTGCACTCTCCTCAAACAATAGCTTGGTATTGTCTCACTGTAATAGCCACTGTAAATTGGACAGTGCAGTTAGATTAACAGGAATTCAAGCTTTCTGCCCATATAAGACATGTCTATGTCCCGGAAAGTTTGCTGTTACTTACAACAGTCATGCTAACTCTGTCAGGACCTGACCGTACCACTACATGGAGCCAAAGACCATGGTTCTCTGTGGCTGTGTCCAAATCGCATCCTAAATAGGCTTTATGAAGCCCTGTTTATACCTGTCTCTAACATCCTTCATCCTGATCACAATCAGATCACAATGCATCTTGTAATCATCTACAAAATCTTAGAATTTTTTTTGCTATCAAGAACCTAAAAGGGGTCTTCGGTTGTCCGCTTAGAATAACCAGTTAGAGCCCCTTTATTTCCAGGTAGAACCCTATTGGGTTCCATGTCAAACCCTTTCCCCAGAGGGTTCTACCTGGAACCCAAAAAGGGTTCTACATGGAACCAAAAATGGTTCTACATGGAACCCAAAAAGGGTTCTACATGGAACCCAAAAAGGGTTCTACATGGAACCCAAAAAGGGTTCTACATGGAACCCAAAAAGGCTTATCCTATTGGGACAGCCGAATAATCCTTTTGGACCCTTTTTAAAAAAGAGTTGAATACCCCTGCTCTAAGACTAGGGTAAGAGTTGAATACCCCTGCTCTAAGACTAGGGTAAGAGTTGAATACCCCTGCTCTAAGACTAGGGTAAGAGTTGAATACCCCTGCTCTAAGACTAGGGGAAGAGTTGAATACCCCTGCTCTAAGACTAGGGTAAGAGTTGAATACCCCTGCTCTAAGACTAGGGTAAGAGTTGAATACCCCTGCTCCAGGACTAGGGTAAGAGTTGAATACCCCTGCTCCAGGACTAGGGGAAGAGTTGAATACCCCCTGCTCTAAGACTAGGGTAAGAGTTGAATACCCCTGCTCTAAGACTAGGGTAAGAGTTGAATACCCCTGCTCTAAGACTAGGGTAAGAGTTGAATACCCCTGCTCTAAGACTAGGGTAAGAGTTGAATACCCCTGCTCTAAGACTAGGGTAAGAGTTGAATACCCCTGCTCTAAGACTAGGGTAAGAGTTGAATACCCCTGCTCTAAGACTAGGGGAAGAGTTGAATACCCCTGCTCTAAGACTAGGGGAAGAGTTGAATACCCCTGCTAGGTTCTACAGATATGAGAGCTGACTGGAGGGTTGGCATGGTTATTATAATAGTACAAACAGCTGAGGCTTATACGGTTGGTTACCGAGACAAAGATGAAGGGTTAGTCCTGAACTATTCCTGAACTAAGTTTAAGGGTTAGTCCTGAACTAGTCCTGAATTAAGATTAAGGGTTAGGGTTAGTCCTGAACTAGTCCTGAACTAAGTTTAAGGGTTAGTCCTGAACTAGTCCTGAATGAAGATTAAGGGTTAGTCCTGAACTAGTCCTGAACTAAGTTTAAGGGTTAGTCCTGAACTAGTCCTGAATGAAGATTAAGGGTTAGTCCTGAACTAGTCCTGAACTAAGATTAAGGGTTAGTCCTGAACTAGTCCAGAATGAAGATTACGTGTTAGGGTTAGCCCTGAACTAGTCCTGAATGAAGATTAAGTGTTAGGGTTAGTCCTGAACTAGTCCTGAATGAAGATTAAGTGTTAGGGTTAGGCCTGAGCTAGTCCTCAACTTTATAAAATGCACTTTCAATGGAGCCCCCTGTAGCTCAGTTGGTAGAGCATGACGGGTGCAATGCCAGGGTTGTGGGTTCGATTCCCACGGGGGGCCAGAATGAAAGTGTATGCACTCACTAAATAAGTATGCACTCACTGGATAAGAGTGTCTGCTAAATGACTAAAATGTAAATGTAGAACACCGCCCCATAGAGTGTGTTTAGAGGAGAAGAGACGTGTAGAGGAGAGGAAATGTGGAGAAGAGAGGACAGAAGACGTGGAGAGGACAGGAGGAGAGGACAGGACAGAGGAGATGTAGAGAGGACAGGACAGAGCAGGAGAGGAGAGGACAGAGCAGGAGAGGAGACGTGGAGAAGAGAGGACAGGACAAGTGGAGAAGACAGGACAAGTGGAGAGGAGAGGACAGGGCAGGAGAGGAGACGTGGAAAAGAGAGGACAGGAGACCAGGACAGAGCAGGAGAGGAGACGTAGAGAGGACAAGAGAGGACAGAGCAGGACAGGAGACGTGGAGAAGAGAGGACAGGACAGGAGACGTGGAGAGGAAAGGACAGAGCAGGACAGGAGACGTGGAGAAGAGAGGACAGGAGCCGTGGAGAGGAGAGGAGACGTAGAGAGGACAGGACAGGAGACGTGGAAAGGACAGAGCAGGAGAGGAGACGTGAAGGAGAGGAGACGTGGAGAAGGGAGGACAGGAGACGTGGAGAAGAGAGGACAGGAGCCGTGGAGAGGAGACGTAGAGAGGACAGGAGACGTGGAAAGGACAGAGCAGGAGAGGAGACGTGAAGAAGAGAGGACAGGACAGAGCAGGAGAGGAGAGGACAGGACAGAGGAGATGTGGAGAAGAGAGGACAGAGCAGGAGAGGAGACGTAGAGGACAGGAGATGTGGAGAGGAGAGGACAGAGCAGGAGAGGAGACGTGGAGAAGAGAGGACAGGACAGGAGACGTGGACAGGAGAGGACAGAGCAGGAGAGGAGAGGACAGGACAGGAGACGTGGAGAGGACAGAGCAGGAGAGGAGACGTGGAGACGTGGAGAGGAGAGGACAGAGCAGGAGAGGAGACGTGGAGAAGAGAGGACAGGACAGGAGACGTGGAGAGGACAGGAGAGGACAGAGCAGGAGAGGACAGGACAGGAGATGTGGAGAGGAGAGGACAGAGCAGGAGAGGAGACGTAGAGAGGACAGAGCAGGAGAGGAGACGTAGAGAGGACAGAGCAGGAGAGGAGACGTGGAGAGGACAGGACAGAGGAGATGTGGAGAAGAGAGGACAGGAGAAGAGAGGACAGGACAGGAGACGAGGACAGAGCAGGAGAGGAGACGTGGAGAAGAGAGGACAGGACAGGAGACGAGGACAGGACAGAGGAGACGTGGAGAAGAGAGGACAGGACAGGAGACGAGGAGAGGACAGGACAGAGCAGGAGAGGAGACGTGGAGAAGAGAGGACAGGACAGGAGACGTGGAGAGTAGAGGACAGAGCAGAAGAGAGGACAGGAGACGTGGAGGAGAGGACAGGAGCCGTGGAGAGGAGAGGACAGGACAGAGGAGACGTGGAGAAGACAGGACAGGAGACGAGGACAGGACATAGCAGGAGAGGAGACGTGGAGAAGAGAGGACAGAGCAGGAGAGGAGACGTGGAGAAGAGAGGACAGGACAGGAGATGTGGAGAGGAGAGGACAGAGCAGGACAGGAGACGAGGAGAGGACAGGACAGAGCAGGAGAGGAGACGTGGAGAAGAGAGGACAGGACAGGAGACGTGGAGAGGAGAGGGGAAACCAGATGGATAGGGGACACCAGACCTACACCACTATATCCTGATCATACCAGCCATCTGCAACAAGTCAACAATAACCCTGAACCCATCCCAATCTAGACATTTTTACATTTACGTCATTTAGCAGACGCTCTTATCCAGAGCGACTTACGGTTAGTGAGTGCATACATTTTTATGTTCATACTGGCCCCCCGTGGGAATCAATCCCACAACCCTGGTGTTGCAAGCGCCATGCTCTATCAACTGAGCTACATGGGGCTCATATCACATTAACATACATTAGCATGACGTTATATGTAAGCATTATACACACAAAACACTAATAATCAAACACACACACATAAATCCTTTATGTAGAAATACCTGTTAGATGGATGGTTCAGATTGCGTTTACTCCAACATCCAACATGTATCCAATGCAGCAAAACCCCAGTTAATCACAAAGTATTAAAGGGGCAATCTGGTATTTAAACAACAACAAAGCAAACCCCTTTGCCACCTTAGATCAAGTGCTGTACTAGTCACAGAAGTATTAACCAGTGGTAATCAAAGTCCATATATACATCATTTCTTTGTATCAAAAGATTAAGAGTGAAGCTTATTGTGAAAATATACACATATTTTAGAGAAAGATAATTAAAAAAAATAACATTTTATTGAGTTCATTTATTTATTTGTTTCTTTTCATTTCAATAAGAGATATGAAAATAAAAGGAATTTAAGGTTATTAGTTGATTTTTTAAATCAAATGGACCTGATTTTAAGGTTGTGTTATAAGATTTCGGGTGGGGTTCACGAGAAATTATGCCCCCAAAAATGGGTCCCCACTGAAAAAGTTAGAATATCACTCCACTAAACCTATTCATCAAACACGTTAGTTCTGTATCAGGGAATGAGTTTGACCCGAATAGAGAGAAACAAGTAGTTCCATTAAGCTGCTTTAAAAGTTTCACTTTGTCACAACATGAGCGAAAGCCTCCCCTGAGCCTAGACATAAAGCTAACTAGAGGCACGAGACAGAACTGGTCTGTGTTTGGTAACATCGCTAACAGACCAGACGCTAACTAGAGGCACGAGACAGAACTGGTCTGTGTTTGGTAACATCGCTAATAGACCAGACACTAACTAGAGGCACGAGACAGAACTGGTCTGTTTGGTAACATCGCTAATAGACCAGACGCTAACTAGAGGTAAGAGAACTGGTCTGTGTTTGGTAACATCGCTAATAGACCAGACGCTAACTAGAGGTAAGAGACAGAACTGGTCTGTGTTTGGTAACATCGCTAATAGACCAGACGCTAACTAGAGGCACGAGACAGAACTGGTCTGTTTGGTAACATCGCTAATAGACCAGACGCTAACTAGAGGCACGAGACAGAACTGGTCTGTGTTAGGTAACATCGCTAATAGACCAGACGCTAACTAGAGGCAAGAGACAGAACTGGTCTGTGTTTGGTAACATCGCTAATAGACCAGACGCTAACTAGAGGCACGAGACAGAACTGGTCTGTTTGGTAACATCGCTAATAGACCAGACGCTAACTAGAGGCACGAGACAGAACTGGTCTGTGTTAGGTAACATCGCTAATAGACCAGACGCTAACTAGAGGCACGAGACAGAACTGGTCTGTGTTAGGTAACATCGCTAATAGACCAGACGCTAACTAGAGGTAAGAGACAGAACTGGTCTGTGTTAGGTAACATCGCTAACAGACCAGACGCTAACTAGAAAAAAAAGAACTGGTCTGTGTTTGGTAACACCAGGCTCTGTCGTAGCCGGCCGCGACCGGGAGACCCATGGGGCGGCGCACAATTGGCCCAGCGTCGTCCAGGGTAGGGGAGGGAATGGCCGGCAGGGATGTAGCTCAGTTGGTAGAGCATGGCGTTTGCAACGCCAGGGTTGTGGGTTCGATTCCCACGGGGGGCCAGTATGAAAAATAAAATAAAAAATAAATAAAAATAATGTATGCACTCACTAACTGTAAATCGCTCTGGATAAGAGCGTCTGCTAAATGACTAAAATGTAAAATGTAAACATCGCTAATAGACCAGACGCTAACTAGATAGGTAAGAGACAGAACTAGTCTGTGTTTGGTAACATCGCTAATAGACCAGACGCTAACTAGAGGTAAGAGACAGAACTAGTCTGTGTTTGGTAACATCGCTAATAGACCAGACGCTAACTAGAGGCAAGAGACAGAACTAGTCTGTTTGGTAACATCGCTAATAGACCAGACGCTAACTAGAGGTAAGAGACAGAACTGGTCTGTGTTTGGTAACATCGCTAATAGACCAGACGCTAACTAGAGGCAAGAGACAGAACTAGTCTGTTTGGTAACATCGCTAATAGACCAGACGCTAACTAGAGGTAAGAGACAGAACTGGTCTGTGTTAGGTAACATCGCTAATAGACCAGACGCTAACTAGAGGCAAGAGACAGAACTAGTCTGTTTGGTAACATCGCTAATAGACCAGACGCTAACTAGAGGCAAGACAGAACTGGTCTGTGTTTGGTAACATCGCTAATAGACCAGATGCTAACTAGAGGCAAGAGACAGAACTGGTCTGTGTTTGGTAACATCGCTAATAGACCAGATGCTAACTAGAGGCAAGAGACAGAACTGGTCTGTGTTTGGTAACATCGCTAATAGACCAGACGCTAACTAGAGGTTAGAGAACTGGTCTGTGTTTGGTAAAATCACTAACAGACCAGACGGTAACTAGAGGTAAGAGAAGGAACTAGTCTGTGGGTGTGGGTGAAAGGATGATCTCTGCATGTGTATTTCCCACCGTAAAGCACGGAGGAGAAGGTGTGATGGTGTGGGGGTGCTTTGCTGAAGACACTGTCTGTGATTTATTTAGAATTCAAGGCACAATTAACCAGCATGGCTACCACAGCATTCTGCAGCGATACGCCATCCCATCTGGTTTGGGCTTAGTGGGACTATCATTTGTTGTTCAACAGGACAATGACCCAACACACCTCCAGGCTGTGTAAGGGCTATTTGACCAAGAAGGAGAGTGATGGAGTGATGCATCAGATGACCTGGCCTCCACAATCCCCCGACCTCAACCAAATTGAGATGAGTCGGACCAAGACTGTTGGAAAAGCATTCCAGGTGAAGCTGGTTGAGAGAATGCCAAGCCTGTGCAAAAAATGTAATCAAGGCAAAGGGTGGCTATTTGAAGAATCTCAAATATAAAATATATTTTGATTTGTTTAACACTTTTTTGGTTACTACATAATACCATATGTGTTATTTCATAGTTTTGATGTTTTCACTATTATTCTACAATGTAGAATAGTACAAAAAAAGAAAAACCCGTGAATGAGTAGGTGTTCTAAAACTTTGGACAATTTATAAATTGTATAATTTCATGATATGATATTTTGCAAACCCGCTCCCCCCGTCACCCTAAGATGAATGGTTTTGACCACTAACCCACTCCCCCCTTCACCCTAAGATGAATGGTTTTGACCACTAACCCGCTCCCCCCGTCACCCTAAGATGAATGGTTTTGACCACTAACCCGCTCCCCCCGTCACCCTGAGTTGAATGGTTTTGACCACTAACCCACTCCCCCCGTCACCCTGAGATGAATGGTTTTGACCACTAACCTGCTCCCCCCGTCACCCTGAGATGAATGGTTTTGACCACTAAAGTTTTGCTTCACTACACACTGCTTTGACTGGTGTACTGTAACTTTAGCTAGAAACCACAAGTGTTTTTCAATCTGGTTTCCCCTTTCCATCTGGTTTCCCCTATCCATCTGGTTCCCCCTATCCATCTGGTTTCCCCTATCCATCTGGTGTCCCCTATCCATCTGGTTTCCCCTATCCATCTGGTTTCCCCTATCCATCTGGTTTCCCCTATCCATCTGGTTTCCCCTATCCATCTGGTTTCCTCTATCCATCTGGTTTCCCCTTTCTATCTGGTTTCCCCTATCCATCTGGTGTCCCCTATCCATCTGGTTTCCCCTATCCATCTGGTTTCCCCTATCCATTTGGTTTCCCCTATTCATCTGGTTTCCCCTATCCATCTGGTTTCCCCTATCCATCTGGTGTCCCCTATCCAACTGGTTTCCCCTATCCAGCTGGTGTCCCCTATCCAACTGGTTTCCCCTATCCATCTGGTTTCCCCTATCCATCTGGTTTCCTCTATCCATCTGGTTTCCCCTATCCATCTGGTGTCCCCTATCCATCTGGTGTCCCCTATTCATCTGGTTTCCCCTATCCATCTGGTTTCCCCTATCCATCTGGTTTCCATATCCATCTGGTTTCCCCTATCCATCTGGTTTCCCCTATCCATCTGGTTTCCCCTATCCATCTGGTTTCCCCTATTCATCTGGTTTCCCCTATCCATCTGGTTTCCCCTATCCATCTGGTGTCCCCTATCCATCTGGTTTCCCCTATCCAGCTGGTGTCCCCTATCCATCTGGTTTCCCCTATCCATCTGGTTTCCCCTATCCATCTGGTTTCCCCTATCCATCTGGTTTCCTCTATCCATCTGGTGTCCCCTATCCATCTGGTTTCCCCTATCCATCTGGTTTCCCCTGTCCATCTGGTTTCCCCTATCCATCTGGTTTCCCCTATCCATCTGGTTTCCCTATCCAGCTGGTGTCCCCTATCCATCTGGTTTCCTCTATCCATCTGGTGTCCCCTATCCATCTGGTTTCCCCTATCCATCTGGTTTCCCCTGTCCATCTGGTTTCCCCTATCCATCTGGTGTCCCCTATTCATCTGGTTTCCCCTATCCATCTGGTTTCCCCTATTCATCTGGTGTCCCCTATCCATCTGGTTTCCCCTATCCATCTGGTTTCCCATCTGGTGTCCCCTATCCATCTGGTTTCCCCTATCCAGCTGGTGTCCCCTATCCATCTGGTTTCCTCTATCCATCTGGTTTCCCCTATCCATCTGGTGTCCCCTATCCATCTGGTGTCCCCTATCCATCTGGTGTCCCCTATCCATCTGGTTTCCCCTATCCATCTGGTTTCCCTATCCATCTGGTTTCCCCTATCCATCTGGTGTCCCCTATCCATCTGGTTTCCCCTATCCATCTGGTTTCCCCTATCCATCTGGTTTCCCCTATCCATCTGGTTTCCCCTATTCATCTGGTTTCCCCTATCCATCTGGTTTCCCCTATCCATCTGGTGTCCCCTATCCATCTGGTTTCCCCTATCCAGCTGGTGTCCCCTATGCATCTGGTTTCCCCTATCCATCTGGTTTCCCCTATCCATCTGGTTTCCCCTATCCATCTGGTTTCCTCTATCCATCTGGTGTCCCCTATCCATCTGGTTTCCCCTATCCATCTGGTTTCCCCTGTCCATCTGGTTTCGCCTATCCATCTGGTTTCCCCTATCCATCTGGTTTCCCTATCCATCTGGTTTCCCCTATCCATCTGGTGTCCCCTATCCATCTGGTTTCCCCTATCCATCTGGTGTCCCCTATTCATCTGGTTTCCCCTATCCATCTGGTTTCCCATCTGGTGTCCCCTATCCATCTGGTTTCCCCTATCCAGCTGGTGTCCCCTATCCATCTGGTTTCCTCTATTCATCTGGTTTCCTCTATTCATCTGGTTTCCCCTGTCCATCTGGTTTCCTCTATCCATCTGGTTTCCTCTATCCATCTGGTTTCCCCTATTCATCTGGTGTCCCCTATTCATCTGGTTTCCCCTATCCATCTGGTTTCCCCTATCCATCTGGTGTCCCTGATAGATTCATTATTAATGACTAATTATTACACCCTGAAACTGTATATAATGTGTTAGAAATGTGTGAGTGTAGGACCAGTAAAGGCTATGGCATTGAGCCACTATTAAGCAATGTGAGTAAGAGTTAGGCCAGACAACAAAGACAACTGAGAAACTAAGATAAAGAGGCCTCCCAATTTAGGGAGGGGAGAAACTGTTATGAAAACATGGTGCAGAATATTGTGAGAACGGCAATAACTGAGTAATGCAGGGAGTAGGATATGTGTGTGTGTGTGTGTGTGTGTGTGTGTGTATGTGTGTATGCATGTGTGTATATGTGTGTGTGTGTGTGAACTGAAGGTCAGTAGAGCAGTTTTAGAGTGGAAAACTACAGCCCGCCTACAGAGGGAAGGGATTTCTTTTTGTATGACGTATGAGTATAAAAGATGGACTCTGAAATTGTGATGGCAGAATTCTCAATGAATAAATATCTCTGACCATGCAGACCGGGACTCTGGGCGTTACTTAAATCCCAAAAGACTTACAACCTTTTGGAAGACGCACAGAGACACTAAAATAGTTTGTTAAATAATTCACGTAACAGTCCCCTATCCAACTGGTTTCCCCTATCCATCTGGTTTCCCCTATCCATCTGGTTTCCTCTATCCATCTGGTTTCCCCTATCCATCTGGTGTCCCCTATCCATCTGGTGTCCCCTATTCATCTGGTTTCCCCTATCCATCTGGTTTCCCCTATCCATCTGGTTTCCATATCCATCTGGTTTCCCCTATCCATCTGGTTTCCCCTATCCATCTGGTTTCCCCTATTCATCTGGTTTCCCCTATCCATCTGGTTTCCCCTATCCATCTGGTGTCCCCTATCCATCTGGTTTCCCCTATCCAGCTGGTGTCCCCTATCCATCTGGTTTCCCCTATCCATCTGGTTTCCCCTATCCATCTGGTTTCCCCTATCCATCTGGTTTCCTCTATCCATCTGGTGTCCCCTATCCATCTGGTTTCCCCTATCCATCTGGTTTCCCCTATCCATCTGGTTTCCCCTGTCCATCTGGTTTCCCCTATCCATCTGGTTTCCCCTATCCATCTGGTTTCCCTATCCAGCTGGTGTCCCCTATCCATCTGGTTTCCTCTATCCATCTGGTGTCCCCTATCCATCTGGTTTCCCCTATCCATCTGGTTTCCCCTGTCCATCTGGTTTCCCCTGTCCATCTGGTTTCCCCTATCCATCTGGTGTCCCCTATTCATCTGGTTTCCCCTATCCATCTGGTTTCCCCTATCAATCTGGTTTCCATATCCATCTGGTTTCCCCTATCCATCTGGTTTCCCCTATTCATCTGGTGTCCCCTATCCATCTGGTTTCCCCTATCCATCTGGTGTCCCCTATCCATCTGGTTTCCCCTATCCAGCTGGTGTCCCCTATCCATCTGGTTTCCTCTATCCATCTGGTTTCCCCTATCCATCTGGTGTCCCCTATCCATCTGGTGTCCCCTATTCATCTGGTTTCCCCTATTCATCTGGATTCCCCTATCCATCTGGTTTCCCCTATCCATCTGGTGTCCCCTATCCATCTGGTTTCCCCTATCCATCTGGTTTCCCCTATCCATCTGGTTTCCCCTATCCATCTGGTTTCCCCTATTCATCTGGTTTCCCCTATCCATCTGGTTTCCCCTATCCATCTGGTGTCCCCTATCCATCTGGTTTCCCCTATCCAGCTGGTGTCCCCTATCCATCTGGTTTCCCCTTTCCATCTGGTTTCCCCTATCCATCTGGTTTCCCCTATCCATCTGGTTTCCTCTATCCATCTGGTGTCCCCTATCCATCTGGTTTCCCCTATCCATCTGGTTTCCCCTGTCCATCTGGTTTCCCCTATCCATCTGGTTTCCCCTATCCATCTGGTTTCCCTATCCATCTGGTTTCCCCTATCCATCTGGTGTCCCCTATCCATCTGGTTTCCCCTATCCATCTGGTTTCCCCTATTCATCTGGTTTCCCCTATCCATCTGGTTTCCCCTATCCATCTGGTTTCCCCTATCCATTTGGTTTCCCCTATTCATCTGGTTTCCCCTATCCATCTGGTTTCCCCTATCCATCTGGTGTCCCCTATCCATCTGGTTTCCCCTATCCAGCTGGTGTCCCCTATCCAACTGGTTTCCCCTATCCATCTGGTTTCCCCTATCCATCTGGTTTCCTCTATCCATCTGGTTTCCCCTATCCATCTGGTGTCCCCTATCCATCTGGTGTCCCCTATTCATCTGGTTTCCCCTATCCATCTGGTTTCCCCTATCCATCTGGTTTCCATATCCATCTGGTTTCCCCTATCCATCTGGTTTCCCCTATCCATCTGGTTTCCCCTATCCATCTGGTTTCCCCTATTCATCTGGTTTCCCCTATCCATCTGGTTTCCCCTATCCATCTGGTGTCCCCTATCCATCTGGTTTCCCCTATCCAGCTGGTGTCCCCTATCCATCTGGTTTCCCCTATCCATCTGGTTTCCCCTATCCATCTGGTTTCCCCTATCCATCTGGTTTCCTCTATCCATCTGGTGTCCCCTATCCATCTGGTTTCCCCTATCCATCTGGTTTCCCCTGTCCATCTGGTTTCCCCTATCCGTCTGGTTTCCCCTATCCATCTGGTTTCCCTATCCAGCTGGTGTCCCCTATCCATCTGGTTTCCTCTATCCATCTGGTGTCCCCTATCCATCTGGTTTCCCCTATCCATCTGGTTTCCCCTGTCCATCTGGTTTCCCCTGTCCATCTGGTTTCCCCTATCCATCTGGTGTCCCCTATTCATCTGGTTTCCCCTATCCATCTGGTTTCCCCTATCAATCTGGTTTCCATATCCATCTGGTGTCCCCTATCCATCTGGTTTCCCCTATCCATCTGGTGTCCCCTATCCATCTGGTTTCCCCTATCCAGCTGGTGTCCCCTATCCATCTGGTTTCCTCTATCCATCTGGTTTCCCCTATCCATCTGGTGTCCCCTATCCATCTGGTGTCCCCTATTCATCTGGTTTCCCCTATCCATCTGGTTTCCCCTATCCATCTGGTGTCCCCTATCCATCTGGTTTCCCCTATCCATCTGGTTTCCCCTATCCATCTGGTTTCCCCTATCCATCTGGTTTCCCCTATTCATCTGGTTTCCCCTATCCATCTGGTTTCCCCTATCCATCTGGTGTCCCCTATCCATCTGGTTTCCCCTATCCAGCTGGTGTCCCCTATCCATCTGGTTTCCCCTATCCATCTGGTTTCCCCTATCCATCTGGTTTCCCCTATCCATCTGGTTTTCTCTATCCATCTGGTGTCCCCTATCCATCTGGTTTCCCCTATCCATCTGGTTTCCCCTGTCCATCTGGTTTCCCCTATCCATCTGGTTTCCCCTATCCATCTGGTTTCCCTATCCATCTGGTTTCCCCTATCCATCTGGTATCCCCTATCCATCTGGTTTCCCCTATCCATCTGGTTTCCCCTATCCATCTGGTTTCCCCTATTCATCTGGTTTCCCCTATTCATCTGGTTTCCCCTATCCATCTGGTGTCCCCTATCCATCTGGTTTCCCCTATCCAGCTGGTGTCCCCTATCCATCTGGTTTCCCCTATCCATCTGGTTTCCCCTATCCATCTGGTTTCCTCTATCCATCTGGTTTCCCCTATCCATCTGGTGTCCCCTATCCATCTGGTGTCCCCTTTTCATCTGGTTTCCCCTATCCATCTGGTTTCCCCTATCCATCTGGTTTCCATATCCATCTGGTTTCCCCTATCCATCTGGTTTCCCCTATCCATCTGGTTTCCCCTATCCATCGGGTGTCCCCTATTCATCTGGTTTCCCCTATCCATCTGGTTTCCCCTATCCATCTGGTGTCCCCTATCCATCTGGTTTCCCCTATCCATCTGGTTTCCCCTATCCATCTGGTTTCCCCTATCCATCTGTTTTCCTCTATCCATCTGGTGTCCCCTATCCATCTGGTTTCCCCTATCCATCTGGTTTCCCCTGTCCATCTGGTTTCCCCTATCATCTGGTTTCCCCTATCCATCTGGTTTCCCTATCCAGCTGGTGTCCCCTATCCATCTGGTTTCCTCTATCCATCTGGTGTCCCCTATCCATCTGGTTTCCCCTATCCATCTGGTTTCCCCTGTCCATCTGGTTTACCCTATCCATCTGGTGTCCCCTATTCATCTGGTTTCCCCTATCCATCTGGTTTCCCCTATCAATCTGGTTTCCATATCCATCTGGTTTCCCCTATCCATCTGGTTTCCCCTATCCATCTGGTTTCCCCTATTCATCAGGTTTCCCCTATCCATCTGGTTTCCCCTATCCATCTGGTGTCCCCTATCCATCTGGTTTCCCCTATCCAGCTGGTGTCCCCTATCCATCTGGTTTCCCCTATCAATCTGGTTTCCCCTATCCTTCTGGTTTCCTCTATCCATCTCGTTTCCCCTATCCATCTGGTGTCCCCTATCCATCTGGTGTCCCCTATTCATCTGGTTTCCCCTATCCATCTTTTTTCCCCTATCCATCTGGTTTCCATATCCATCTGGTTTCCCCTATCCATCTGGTTTCCCCTATCCATCTGGTTTCCCCTATCCATCTGGTTTCCCCTATTCATCTGGTTTCCCCTATCCATCTGGTTTCACCTATTTATCTGGTGTCCCCTATCCATCTGCTTTCCCCTATCCAGCTGGTGTCCCCTATCCATCTGGTTTCCCCTATCCATCTGGTTTCCCCTATCCATCTGGTTTCCCCTATCCATCTGGTTTCCTCTATCCATCTGGTTTCCCCTATCCATCTGGTTTCCCCTATCCATCTGGTTTCCCCTGTCCATCTGGTTTTCCCTATCCATCTGGTTTCCCCTATCCATCTGGTTTCCCTATCCATCTGGTTTCCCCTATCCATCTGGTTTCCCCTATCCATCTGGTTTCCCCTGTCCATCTGGTTTCCCCTATCCATCTGGTTTCCCCTATCCATCTGGTTTCCCTATCCATCTGGTTTCCCCTATCCATCTGGTTTCCCCTATCCATCTGGTTTCCCTATCCATCTGGTTTCCCCTATCCATCTGGTTTCCCCTATCCATCTGGTTTCCCCTATCCATCTGGTGTCCCCTATCCATCTGGTTTCCCCTATCCATCTGGTTTCCCCTGTCCATCTGGTTTCCCCTATCCATCTGGTTTCCCCTATCCATCTGGTTTCCCTATCCAGCTGGTGTCCCCTATCCATCTGGTTTCCTCTATCCATCTGGTGTCCCCTATCCATCTGGTTTCCCCTATCCATCTGGTTTCCCCTGTCCATCTGGTTTCCCCTATCCATCTGGTGTCCCCTATTCATCTGGTTTCCCCTATCCATCTGGTTTCCCCTATCAATCTGGTTTCCATATCCATCTGGTTTCCCCTATCCATCTGGTTTCCCCTATCCATCTGGTTTCACCTATTCATCAGCTTTCCCCTATCCATCTGGTTTCCCCTATCCATCTGGTGTCCCCTATCCATCTGGTTTCCCCTATCCAGCTGGTGTCCCCTATCCATCTGGTTTCCCCTATCAATCTGGTTTCCCCTATCCTTCTGGTTTCCTCTATCCATCTGGTTTCCCCTATCCATCTGGTGTCCCCTATCCATCTGGTGTTCCCTATTCATCTGGTTTCCCCTATCCATCTGGTTTCCCCTATCCATCTGGTTTCCATATCCATCTGGTTTCCCCTATCCATCTGGTTTCCCCTATCCATCTGGTTTCCCCTATCCATCTGGTTTCCCCTATTCATCTGGTTTCCCCTATCCATCTGGTTTCCCCTATTTATCTGGTGTCCCCTATCCATCTGGTTTCCCCTATCCAGCTGGTGTCCCCTATCCATCTGGTTTCCCCTATCCATCTGGTTTCCCCTATCCATCTGGTTTCCCCTGCCCATCTGGTTTCCCCTATCCATCTGGTTTCCCCTATCCATCTGGTTTCCTCTATCCATCTGGTTTCCCCTATCCATCTGGTGTCCCCTATCCATCTGGTTTCCCCTATCCATCTGGTTTCCTCTATTCATCTGGTGTCCTCTATTCATCTGGTTTCCCCTATCCATCTGGTGTCCCCCTATCCATCTGGTTTCCCCTATCAATCTGGTTTCCTCTATCTATCTGGTTTCCTCTATTCATCTGGTTTCCTCTATTCATCTGGTTTCCCCTGTCCATCTGGTTTCCTCTATCCATCTGGTTTCCCCTATCCATCTGGTTTCCTCTATTCATCTGGTGTCCTCTATTCATCTGGTTTCCCCTATCCATCTGGTGTCCCCTATCCATCTGGTTTCCCCTATCAATCTGGTTTCCTCTATCTATCTGGTTTCCTCTATTCATCTGGTTTCCTCTATTCATCTGGTTTCCCCTGTCCATCTGGTTTCCTCTATCCATCTGGTTTCCCCTATCCATCTGGTTTCCCCTATCCATCTGGTTTCCCCTATCCATCTGGTTTCCTCTATCCATCTGGTTTCCTCTATTCATCTGGTTTCCTCTATTCATCTGGTTTCCCCTATCCATCTGGTTTCCTCTATCCATCTGGTTTCCCCTATCCATCTGGTTTCCCCTATCCATCTGGTTTCCTCTATTCATCTGGTTTCCTCTATTCATCTGGTTTCCCCTGTCCATCTGGTTTCCTCTATTCATCTGGTGTCCTCTATTCATCTGGTTTCCCCTATCCATCTGGTGTCCCCTATCCATCCAGTTTCCCCTATCAATCTGGTTTCCTCTATCCATCTGGTTTCCTCTATTCATCTGGTTTCCTCTATTCATCTGGTTTCCCCTGTCCATCTGGTTTCCTCTATCCATCTGGTTTCCCCTATCCATCTGGTTTCCCCTATCCATCTGGTTTCCCCTATCCATCTGGTTTCCCTATCCATCTGGTTTCCTCTATCCATCTGGTTTCCTCTATTCATCTGGTTTCCTCTATTCATCTGGTTTCCCCTATCCATCTGGTTTCCTCTATCCATCTGGTTTCCCCTATCCATCTGGTTTCCCCTATCCATCTGGTTTCCCCTATCCATCTGGTTTCCTCTATTCATCTGGATTCCTCTATTCATCTGGTTTCCCCTGTCCATCTGGTTTCCTCTATCCATCTGGTTTCCCCTATCCATCTGGTTTCCCCTATCCATCTGGTTTCCCCTATCCTTCTGGTTTCCTCTATCCATCTGGTTTCCTCTATTCATCTGGTTTCCTCTATTCATCTGGTTTCCCCTATCCATCTGGTTTCCTCTATCCATCTGGTTTCCCCTATCCATCTGGTTTCCCCTATCCATCTGGTTTCCCCTATCAATCTGGTTTCCTCTATCCATCTGGTTTCCTCTATTCATCTGGTTTCCTCTATTCATCTGGTTTCCCCTGTCCATCTGGTTTCCTCTATCCTTTTGTTTTCCCCTATCCATCTGGTTTCCCCTATCCATCTGGTTTCCCCTATCCATCTGGTTTCCTCTATCCATCTGGTTTCCTCTATTCATCTGGTTTCCTCTATTCATCTGGTTTCCCCTATCCATCTGGTTTCCTCTATCCATCTGGTTTCCCCTATCCATCTGGTTTCCCCTATCCATCTGGTTTCCCCTATCCATCTGGTTTCCTCTATTCATCTGGTTTCCTCTATTCATCTGGTTTCCCCTGTCCATCTGGTTTCCTCTATCCATCTGGTTTCCCCTATCCATCTGGTTTCCCCTATCCATCTGGTTTCCCCTGCCCATCTGGTTTCCCCTATCCATCTGGTTTCCCCTATCCATCTGGTTTCCTCTATCCATCTGGTTTCCCCTATCCATCTGGTGTCCCCTATCCATCTGGTTTCCCCTATCCATCTGGTTTCCTCTATTCATCTGGTGTCCTCTATTCATCTGGTTTCCCCTATCCATCTGGTGTCCCCTATCCATCTGGTTTCCCCTATCAATCTGGTTTCCTCTATCTATCTGGTTTCCTCTATTCATCTGGTTTCCTCTATTCATCTGGTTTCCCCTGTCCATCTGGTTTCCTCTATCCATCTGGTTTCCCCTATCCATCTGGTTTCCTCTATTCATCTGGTGTCCTCTATTCATCTGGTTTCCCCTATCCATCTGGTGTCCCCTATCCATCTGGTTTCCCCTATCAATCTGGTTTCCTCTATCTATCTGGTTTCCTCTATTCATCTGGTTTCCTCTATTCATCTGGTTTCCCCTGTCCATCTGGTTTCCTCTATCCATCTGGTTTCCCCTATCCATCTGGTTTCCCCTATCCATCTGGTTTCCCCTATCCATCTGGTTTCCTCTATCCATCTGGTTTCCTCTATTCATCTGGTTTCCTCTATTCATCTGGTTTCCCCTATCCATCTGGTTTCCTCTATCCATCTGGTTTCCCCTATCCATCTGGTTTCCCCTATCCATCTGGTTTCCTCTATTCATCTGGTTTCCTCTATTCATCTGGTTTCCCCTGTCCATCTGGTTTCCTCTATTCATCTGGTGTCCTCTATTCATCTGGTTTCCCCTATCCATCTGGTGTCCCCTATCCATCCAGTTTCCCCTATCAATCTGGTTTCCTCTATCCATCTGGTTTCCTCTATTCATCTGGTTTCCTCTATTCATCTGGTTTCCCCTGTCCATCTGGTTTCCTCTATCCATCTGGTTTCCCCTATCCATCTGGTTTCCCCTATCCATCTGGTTTCCCCTATCCATCTGGTTTCCTCTATCCATCTGGTTTCCTCTATTCATCTGGTTTCCTCTATTCATCTGGTTTCCCCTATCCATCTGGTTTCCTCTATCCATCTGGTTTCCCCTATCCATCTGGTTTCCCCTATCCATCTGGTTTCCCCTATCCATCTGGTTTCCTCTATTCATCTGGATTCCTCTATTCATCTGGTTTCCCCTGTCCATCTGGTTTCCTCTATCCATCTGGTTTCCCCTATCCATCTGGTTTCCCCCTATCCATCTGGTTTCCCCTATCCTTCTGGTTTCCTCTATCCATCTGGTTTCCTCTATTCATCTGGTTTCCTCTATTCATCTGGTTTCCCCTATCCATCTGGTTTCCTCTATCCATCTGGTTTCCCCTATCCATCTGGTTTCCCCTATCCATCTGGTTTCCCCCTATCAATCTGGTTTCCTCTATCCATCTGGTTTCCTCTATTCATCTGGTTTCCTCTATTCATCTGGTTTCCCCCTGTCCATCTGGTTTCCTCTATCCTTTTGTTTTCCCCTATCCATCTGGTTTCCCCTATCCATCTGGTTTTCCCCTATCCATCTGGTTTCCTCTATCCATCTGGTTTCCTCTATTCATCTGGTTTCCTCTATTCATCTGGTTTCCCCTATCCATCTGGTTTCCTCTATCCATCTGGTTTCCCCTATCCATCTGGTTTCCCCTATCCATCTGGTTTCCCCTATCCATCTGGTTTCCTCTATTCATCTGGTTTCCTCTATTCATCTGGTTTCCCCTGTCCATCTGGTTTCCTCTATCCATCTGGTTTCCCCTATCCATCTGGTTTCCCCTATCCATCTGGTTTCCCCTATCCATCTGGTTTCCTCTATCCATCTGGTTTCCTCTATTCATCTGGTTTCCTCTATTCATCTGGTTTCCCCTATCCATCTGGTTTCCTCTATCCATCTGGTTTCCCCTATCCATCTGGTTTCCCCTATCCATCTGGTTTCCCCTATCCATCTGTGGTGAAGTTTTCCCTAAATTAATGCTTATGACAAATCCAGCTCCAGAACCAGCCGTAGAGCTGGTGTAGTTAAAAAGCCCCAGCAACAACAGATAACATTAGCTAGCTATATAGATAAGGTTAGCATGCTAGCTATATAGATAAGGTTAGCATGCTAGCTATATAGATAAGGTTAGCGTGCTAGCTATATAGATAAGGTTAGCATGCTAGCTATATAGATAAGGTTAGCGTGCTAGCTATATAGATAAGGTTAGGATGCTAGCTATATAGATAAGGTTAGGATGCTAGCTATATAGATAAGGTTAGCATGCTAGCTATATAGATAAGGTTAGGATGCTAGCTATATAGATAAGGTTAGCGTGCTAGCTATATAGATAAGGTTAGCATGCTAGCTATATAGATAAGGTTAGCATGCTAGCTATATAGATAAGGTTAGCATGCTAGCTATATAGATAAGGTTAGCATGCTAGCTATATAGATAAGGTTAGCATGCTAGCTATAAAGATAAGGTTAGCATGCTAGCTATATAGATAATGTTAGCATGCTAGCTATATAGATAAGGTTAGCATGCTAGCTACACTGACAGCTGTCAGTACCCTATCTGTTGATGTTTATCAACTCCACATGGAAATTACCACATCCAATTCATGAATATGTATAAGTAGCCTTCTTCTTCGGTGGAACCTAAACGTGCATTTCCTCTCTAGGACAGGAAATTACAACGAAATAGTTGCGGCAACTTCCTATGGGGGAGTCCTTCAATAAGGGAAAGTAATCTAAAAGTAACTGAAAGTAATCAGATTACGTTACTGAGTTTAGGTAAACCAAAAGTTACGTTACCGATAAAAATTCTGGACAGGTGACTAGTAACTGTAACGGATTGTATTTCGAAAGTGACCTACCCAACCCTTTGTGTGTGTGAGTGTGTGTGTGCGCTTGCTTGTGTGTGCAAAAAAAAAAAAAAACAGTTAAGGAGGTTAAAGAGGTGGTGACTTACGTCTTCTTCCCACAGATGGTTCCCTTGTACCAGTTCCTACATGTACTGAAGTACTTCTTCTTGGTCTCCATCACCTGCTGAAGGGCACACACATTGGGTCTGGGAGAGAGGGGGAGGTGGGAAGAGAGGGGGAAGGAGAGGGAGGGGGCAGGAGTAAGGAGGGGGGGAAAGGAGCGGAAGGAATGAAGGGGAGAAATGGAGGAGGGAAGGAGAGGAAGAAAATGTAATTAGTTGAGGAGGGAGGAGGGAGTAGGGAAGAGGTGTGAGGAGGGATTAGGGAAGAGGGGAAGAGGTGTGGGGAGGGAGGAGGGGAGAGGGGAAGAGGTGTGGGGAGGGAGGAGGGGAGAGGGGAAGAGGTGTGGGGAGGGAGTAGGGAAGAGGGGAAGAGGTGTGGGGAGGGAGTAGGGAAGAGGGGAAGAGGGGAAGAGGGAGTAGGGAGTAGGGAAGAGGGGAAGAGGTGTGGGGAGGGAGTAGGGTGAATATATAAATTAGCATTCAGGGGAAAGTTTAAACATTTTCTACTGTAGACAGACGTGTGGCTCTGAATCAATGTTTTCGTCGATGCCCCTGATATCTTTATGAAACAGTTTGGTTTTAGTGGAATTATTTTTACTCTGTTTAATAAGCACTATAATATAAAATAATATAATGATTTCAAATGATGGATAAAACTGCATAATTCTGTTAAATCATCTGCAGATACGTATCCCTGGGAATTGCTTCAATGTAACTATTAGCCATCTGTTTCTTAGTAGAAAGTATAGAGTATAGTATGCTCTTAGTATATATAAAGTATATTATTAGTATATATAAAGTATACTCTTAGTATATATAAAGTATATTTTTAGTATATATAAAGTATACTCTCAGTATATATAAAGTAAAAAATGTATTATATATTAAGTATACTCTTAGTATATATAAAGTATACTCTTAGCATATATAAAGTATACTCTTAGTATATATAACCTGTATTCTTAGTATAAATAAAGTATATTCTTAGTATAAAGTATTGGAGGTAAACATCACATTGTTTTAAGAACAGTTAAA
Organism: Coregonus sp. 'balchen'; assembly: GCA_902810595.1. Taxonomy (NCBI): domain Eukaryota; kingdom Metazoa; phylum Chordata; class Actinopteri; order Salmoniformes; family Salmonidae; genus Coregonus; species Coregonus sp. 'balchen'. The sequence goes on along the minus strand of LR778265.1, from coordinate 56,641,594 downwards.
AATCTTCTGAAGTTCGGCGTTACAGCATGATTTAAATTAAAGGCAATGTTCCCTCGTTAGTGTACACTGCATTCACGGTAAACGCTGCATATGTCGGCTCAATTGGAAATTATCTTTACATGAAAAGTACGCAATCTGTAACGTTTCAGCGATGAAGATTACAGCCCTTCATCTCTAGACTGTTTTCTAGAAATACGAAGGCTGTATGAATTAGTGTAGCTTTGTGCTACAGTATACAAATGATCTAATATCACTGAACAGCCCTTTCAGTTGTCTAACAGACTATGACCAACAAGGTGATCTGGTGGAGGATTTCAGAGGCAAATTTACCCAACACGGCCCAAACTAAGACAAAGAGCGCTAGGCAGAGGTAAAAAGGCACGGGCGGGCGTGAGGGCGGTGAGGACGGAGCATGGGCGGGGCGGCGTGAGGGCTTGCGGGGCGTTCTGGAGGCTGTGAGGGCGGGCTGGTACGGTCTTTGTTCGTGATTTCTTCGGGCTTGCGTTACTGTTCTTGCGGCGTTGTGCGGGCGCGGCGGGATGTGCGGCAGTGCGGGTTTCGGTCTGGCTGTGTCCCTCTATGTCCTAAGAGCACCCTCGAACATCTGTATCTTTTTTTGAGATATATCCATGTCCCCTGATTCTGATGCGCGAGGAGGAGCGCGCGCGAGATCGCGCTCTTCAGTCTCTATATGAGCGAGATGCTCGAGCTCTATCTCTCGGAGACGGCGCGATCGCGAGATTAGTCTCTCGCTACAGAGCTCTGTAAACCAGGTCCCCATGAGCTTTCATCCAGTCCCTGGTAACCAAAAGGTCCCCTATTGTCTCCATCGCTCTGGTTCAATTTGCCCCATGTTCCACCATCTCTTATCAATCTCTCTGTTGTTCCATGCCCAATGTTCCCCCATCCTCTCCAATATCCTGTGGCTCCATGTCCCCATTGTCCCCATCTCTCTCCATACTCTTGTGTCTTCATGCCCATGTCCCAAATCTCTCCATCTCTTTGTGTCTTCCATGTACCCATTGTCCCGATCCTTCCATCTCTCTGTGTCTCATGTCCCCATGTCCCCCATCTCTCTCCATCCCTCTGTGTATTCATGTCCCCATGTCCCCCATCTCTCTCCATCTCTCTGTGTCTTCATGTCCCCATGTCCCCCATCTCTCTCCATCTCTCTGTGTCTTCATGTCCCCATGTCCCCAGCATGGTCCTTACCCCTGGAGTCTGGCCCGGATGCGACTGTGTGTTACTATCTTGTCGTAGGCTGAAGAATCCACTCTATCCACAGAGCTGAGCGCAAAGAGCACTAACACAGCCACAAACACCAGCTTCATCCTTGGGTAGTCTCTCTCTCTCTCTCTCTCCACAGTAGGTCACACACTCTTCCCCAAAATGCACAAGAGGAAAGAGAAAGGGGAGCGACAGGAGAGTGGGGGTTTTTATAACAGTTACTCTCTTACACCACCCCCCTTCCATTCAGGGGGGAGACGCGCAGCAGACGAGTGCGAAGCGCGCGCGAGAGCGCGCGCTGACGGCGCGCGCGGCGCGCGCGACGACGACGCCCGAAGCCCGAGAGCGAGCGCGGCGCGAGCGCAGTCGCGCGAGCGCGAGCGGCGAGGCAGCGATGGACGCGCGCGAGAGATGAGAGCGCGCGCGCGCGCGCGGCGCGCGCGCGCGCGCGCACGGCGCGGCGCGCACGCGACGCGCGCGCGCGCGCGGCGCGAGCGCGCGCGACGCGCGCGCGCGCGCGCCGCGCGCTGCGCGGCGAGAGGCGCGAGAGCGCGCTAACGAGAGCGGAGGGGAGCGCGAGAGAGCGAGAGCGAGGACGAGCGAGCAGAGAGCGCGAGAGCGAGCGAGAGAGCGACGATGAGAGGAGAGAGGAGAGCGTAGCGAGCGAGCGCGAGCGAGAGGCGAGAGAGGAGAGAGAAAAGCGCGCAGCGCGAAAGCGAACAGAGAAAGAGCGAGCGAGAGAAGAGCCGCGCGCGAGCGCAGAGCGCGCGCGCGGAGAGAGAGAGAAGAGAGAGAGAAGAGGAGAGCGAGAGAGCGCGAGAGAGAGAGAGCGAGCGAGCGAGAGCGCAGAGCGAGAGCAGAGCGCAGAGGAGGGAGTCTCTCTCGATCTCTCTCTCTCTCTCTCTATCTCTCCCCTACCCCTCTCCCAACCCCTCCCACACATACCTTGTGACCAGAGCAGGCTCTATGGGCCTCAGGGTGCCCTGGGAATACTGCCTACAATATATAGAGAGGGCGCGAGTAATGACTACGATGGTTAAGACAGGATCTCCTCTCTGTGTCAACGGTTATCACTGTCAATCTCAGTTGTCTCCAAGCCTTTCACTAACAGTATAGTTACTGTACCGCAACACCAGAAGTGAAACTGTCTATCTATTTAACCTTTATTTTAGCAGTGATTTTTTTTCCCATTGAGACCAAGGTGTATTTTTAAAGGCGCTATGGATGGACAAGACAAAACCAAGCAATTACACAATAAAAGTTAGAGACAGAAAGAAACAGAAATATGTATGTTTTTGTTAGTATCTGACGATATATTATTTTAGACCAGAGGAGCTGAAGTAGTCTTGAGAATGTGAGATAACATCATGGTTATACATGACTTCTGAAAGTCTGAAGTTCCCAAACCCCCCCATCTAGTCCCTTGATTTCCCTCCATGCAATCTAACCTGTATCCCCTCCCTGCCCCCATCTAATCTTCTCTCTCCCTATCTGCTCCTCCCACACCTTCTCGACACCATCTCCCCTCCATCCGCCCCCCATCTACACCATCTCTACTCCGGCCCACACTCTCCACCCATCTCACTCCTGACCCCATCTCTCTCTCTCTTCGCCCTCTCTGCTCCCGTCCATAAAACTTTATCTCCACATCTCCAATACCTCTCTCATATTACTTACCGAATCTACCCATCCCCATGCATCACCCCTCTCCAAAATCCTACCATCAGGCACAAAAGATGACAGACCAGAGCACGACGAAGGCAATCCATGAACAAAGAAGAAAAGAAAGGCAACCCGAGCGCAAGAAGAGACAACGGCGGGAAAGACGAGCCAGAAGAGACCTAGCAATTGACAAACGCGAAACCAGGCGCCCAAGACCCGGGCCCACAGATCACAACAGAGAACCCCGCCCGGCCCCCCACCGAGGACACAAGCGACCACCAAGCGCCCCGCCCGGACCCCGCGCCATCAGCGCCACGCCCTGCCCCCGCGCAAAGAGCCAAGCCCTGCCCGCCTCTCCCACCATCTCCCCATCCCTTGGCCCCCCTCTCCACCATCTCCTCCTGCCCCCTGGTTTTGAAGTGAAAGAACCACTGAATGTGACAGTCATGGAACAACACGGCCTGTTGGTGCAGGACCCAGTAGGCTAAAGGTAGAAACCCAGACAGAAAGGTGTGTCTTGTTACGTCAGGAGGCCACACCTAGGACCGTACTGCCCTCTGAGGGGATGCGTTCCAATGGGAACAGTACTGCTGAGGGTGAGGCGTCCACCCCTGGGGGACAAGTACCTGCCCTGAGGGGATGCGTCCACACCTGGGTACAGTACCCCGCACTTGAGGGGCTGCGTCCATAACCTGGGGTACAGTACAGGCCCTGAGGGCTGCGTCCATCCTGGGGACAGTACCTGCCCTGAGGGGGATGCGTCACACCACCGGGGACAGTACCTGCCCCTGATGGGATGTCGTCCAACTGGGGACAGTACCTTGCCCTGAGGGGATGCGTCCACACCTGGGGACAGTACCTGCCCTGAGGGGCTGCGTCCACACCTGGGGACAGTACCTGCCCTGAGGGGCTGCGTCCACACCTGGGGACAGTACCTGCCCTTAGGGGATGCGTCCACACCTGGGTATAGTACCTGCCCTGAGGGGATGCGTCCACACCTGGGTACAGTACCTGCCCTGAGGGTAGTCAAAACTTTTGGCTGCGACAAACTCAAACCCGTTGACTAACTTGACAGTCAATTCTTGCCTAGTTAAATAAAGGTTAAATATAAAAAATACTCTCTCTTCACTGTGCTTCCCTTTCTCCTGCATCTCTCTTCCCTGTCCCTACTATCTTCCCTTTCTCCTGCATCTCTCTTCCCTGTCCCCACTATCTTCCCTCTCTCATGCATATTCTCTTCCCTGTCCCACTATCTTCCCTCTTCCTGCATCTTCTCCCATGTCCCCACTATCTTCCCTCTCTCCTGCATCTCTTTACCTGGTCCACCACATCTTCCCTCTCTCCTGCATCTCTCTTCCCTGTCCCCACTATCTTCCCTCTCTCCTGCATCTCTCTTCCCTGTCCCCACTATCTTCCCTTTCTCCTGCATCTCTCTTCCCTGTCCCCACTATCTTCCCTCTCTCCTGCATCTCTCTTCCCTGTCCCCACTATCTTCCCTCTCTCCTGCATCTCTCTTCCCTGTCCCCCACTATCTTCCCTCTCTCCTGCATCTCTCTTCCCTGTCCCAATATCTTCCCTATCTCCTGCATCTCTCTTACCTGTCCCACATATCTCTCTACATGATCTCTTCCCTGTCCCACTATTTTCACTCTCTCCTGCATCTCTCTTCCTGTACCCACAACTATTTCCCTCTATCCTGCATCTCTCTTCCTGCCCCCACTATTTCCCTCTCTCCACATCTCTCCTGTCCCCACATCTTCCCTCTCTCCTCATCTCTCTTCCTGTCCCCACTATCTTCCCTCTCTCTGCATCTCTCTTCCCGTGTCCCACTATCTCCTCTCTCTGCATCTCTTCCCTGTCCCCACTATCTTCCCTCTCTCCTGCATCTCTCTTCCCTGTCCCCACTATCTTCCCTCTCTCCTCCATCTCTCTTCCCTGTCCCCACTATCTTCCCTCTCTCCTCCATCTCTCTTCTGTATATTTATTTTCCTCCCTCTCCTCCCTTTCTCCATCAGGCCTCAGCCAGAGGATCTGTCTCTCTCATTTTCTCTCATTCTCTCTGTCTGCCTCTGTCTTTCTTTCTCTCTCTCTTTCGCTCTATCTTTCTCTCTCTCTATTTCTCTCTCTCTCTCTCACTCAAAAAAATTAAGCTATAGGAAAGGGGTGGAAGAAAGCAAAAGGATTGGAAGAGAAAAGAGAAAAGTAAGCAGTAACACAGAAGACTGGAGCTGGAACTCCCTCTAGTGGTAGAGTCATGCCAGTACATGGAGCTGGGTCTTCCATTATGCTGAATACTGGGAGCAGCACTCCCTCTAGTGGTAGAGTCATGCCAGTACATGGAGCTGGGTCTTCCATTATGCTGAATACTGGGAGCAGCTCTCCCTCTAGTGGTAGAGTCATGCCAGTACATGGAGCTGGGTCTTCCATTATGCTGAATACTGGGAGGAGCACTCCCTCTAGTGGTAGAGTCATGCCAGTACATGGAGCTGGGTCTTCCATTGTGCTGAATACTGGGAGGAGCACTCCAGTAGATGGTGATCTTGCATTTCAATATTAGGGGAGACCAGGGTTGGTTGTCTCATGGGTTGGTTGTCTCAGGGGTTGGTTGTCTCATGGGTTGGTTGTCTCATGGGTTGGTTTTCTCAGGGTTTGGTTGTCTCAGGGTTTGGTTGTCACAGTGCTAATTATTCCCAATCTAAATGGCATTATGTAGTATGTTTAAGGATACAATGTGTGAATTCTTTGAAATCATTTATCCACCTGGTCAATTCATGTCAGCATGACAAAACATTGAGATGAGGGGAATGTATGGGATTTTCTGAATTCAATTGGATGAACTCCTGCGTCCTCTCTCCTCTGTCCTCTCTCCTCTCTCCTCTGTCCTCTCTCCTCTGTCCTCTCTCATCTCTCCTCTGTCCTCTCTTGTTCCTCTGTCATTCTCTATCTGTCTCTCGCCTCTGTCCTTCTCATCTCTCCTCTGTCCTTCCCTCTGTCCTCTCTCCTTGTCCTCTCTCATTCTCCTCTGTCCTCTGTCCTCTCTTCCTCTCTTCTCTCTCTGCGTCCTCTCTCCTGCGTCCTCTCTTCCTCGGTCCTCTCTCCTGCGTCCTCTCTCCTGCGTCCCTCTCGTCCTCTCCTGCGTCCTCTCTCCTGCGTCCTCTCTCCTGCGTCCTCTCTCCTGCGTCCTCTCTCCTCTGTCCTCTCTCCTCTGTCCTCTCTCCTCTGTCCTCTCTCCTCTCTCCTCTCTCCTCTGTCCTCTCTTCTCTCTCCTGCGTCCTCTCTCCTGCGTCCTCTCTCCTGCGTCCTCTCTCCTCTGTCCTCTCTCCTCTGTCCTCTCTCCTGCGTCCTCTCTGGTCTTATTTTTTAAAGGTCAAAGGTAATCGAGGAGCGGTGGTGAGGACTGTGAACGTGGACTTGTATGAAATTAGCCGGTCCTTCTCCACTCACGTCATCAGGCAAATTACGTTTACAGGGGTGGACCCAACACAAATGTGTAAAATATAAAAACGAATTGTCAGTTGTGCAAGACATTGTCTAGATTAAATGATAAGTAGCCTATTGTTTTTAAACATGTGCATGCTTTTCTCCAAAACAAAATCTGATTCTGGGTGTGGTAGATTTCAAAACTCTTCGTGGTAGGATACACAAGATCCTCGATGAAAGGCAGCCATCGATGAGGGGAGCACACTCTTTCGCTCGCAAACAAATTGACATATCCTCAACCCCCGGCCGGTTTAAACCCGGGTTTTTGGGTCGGAGGAGAGGGGGACGGAGGACAGGGCTTTTTTCCAAAGCAAAAACCCATTAGATAGCCCCCGGTTTTTTCATAGGGGAAAGCAAAAAAACCCAAAAATAAAACTTGGGGATTTTCTTTGTAAAGGTTTTAATTAGAGTATTTCCCTGAAAAAATTCTGTTTTTTGGACAGAGGAAAAAGGGAAAGAGCCTTAACAATTTTTCAAAACCCCCCCATTTTTTCTGAAAAAGGTTCCCCTTTGGGAAAAAGCCCCCATGTGTTTTTCCCCCCTTTTCTCCCTACCCTTCCCCTTGTTCCTTGGAATGTTTTTGGGGTTGGTTTTTTTTTCCTTCCCCAATCAAACTTTTCCCTTAGGGGAATAAAATCCCAGTTTTCGGGTAAACCCCAAGGGGGGGTTTTTAAATCCAAAAAAATTTAAAAACCCCAAACCTTTTCATTGAAAGTTTCTTTTTTTACTGTGACCGGGGATCAGGGGGATTTTTAAAAAAAAATCTTACCTTTTACTCATTTTAAATTTCCCAAACTCTTTTTTTGGGTTGTTTAAAAGCTAAATTTTTACAGCTTTTTTTCCCTAAGGTTTTTACCCGCATTTTTTTATGGGAAATTTTTACAGAATTTTTTTCCAAAAAGTTGGGGTTTTTTGACAAAAACAAACCTTTAACCCAAACAAATATGCTTTTCCCCTTTTTTTGAGAAGCATTGACAAAAAACAGTTCCCGATGAAGAGTGAAAAAGAAGAAGGGGAAAAAACCCTTTTTCATTTTTAAAACGTCTAATGAAGGTTGAAACATAAACCCCAAACTAAAACTTTTTCTAAGGGAAGGTTTGAAAAATATTTCTCCAAAAACTAAAAACGTTAAAAGAAGGTTTTAAAAAAAATACTCCGACTAACACCTGTCCTTAAAAAGAAGGTTTTAAAACTATACTCCAAATTTTTAAAACCCGTCTAATGAAGGGTTTTTTTAAATAAACTTTAAAAAAATTTAACACTTGGGAAAAGAAAGGGGTTTTTTTTTTTTTTAAAAAAAAACTCCAATCTAAAAACTGTTTTAATGAAGGTTTTTTAAAATATACTCCAAAACAACACTGTTAATGAAGGGTTTAAATTACCCAATCTAAATTGGGGTTTAAAGGGAAAGGTTTTTGGGGAAAAAAGGGTAAAAAAATCCTAAAACACTTTTTCAAGAAGGTTTGAAAATTATATTTTTAAAATTAAATTTTAATGGGGGTTTTGGGAAAAATATCCCAAAAACTAACACCCCGTTTTTAAAAAAGGGTTTTTTTTTAAACTATTTCTCCAAAACAACACTGTCTAATAAAGGTTTAAACTATACTCCAATTTTTAAAACGGGCTAATGAAGGGGTTTTAAACTAAAAAACTTTCCAAAAAACTAACAAATTTTTTTCTTTTAATTTTAAAGGTTTTTTAAATATATCAAATCTAACCCCTGTCTTTAAAGAAGGTTTTAAAAAATTTACTCCAACCAACAATGTTTTTACTGAATGTTTTAAAATATTTAATCCAATTTTAACACTTTTCTAATGAAAGGTTTTTTTTTTTTAAATTTTACTCCAATTTTTTAAAAAAATTTTCTATGAAAAGTTTTTTTTTTTTAAAAAATATACCCCCCAAACAAAAACCCCCCTTTTTTAAAGGAAATGTTGAATTAAAAAAACTCCCCAAACCCCTTTTAACACTTTTTCTTAATGAAGGTTTAAAAATATACTCCAATCCCAACACTGTCTAATTAAAGGTTTAAAAAATTAAATCAAAACCCAACACTTGTTAATGAAGGTTTTAAAAATATTTCCCGAACTAAACCCCTTTTCTAAATTGGAAGGGTTTTAAACTATTCTCCCAAATTTAACCCCCCTTTTCTAATGAAGGGTTTTTAAACTATACTCCAACCTAACACTGTTCTAATGAAGGGTTTTTAAAATATTTTTCCCCAAACTAAACACGTCTAATGAAGGTTTAAAAACTATACTCCAACCCAAAACTGTCTAAGAAGGTTTAAAATATACTCCAACCCAACACGGGCTACTGGAGGGTTTAAAAAAAAATCCCCAAACAACACCCGTCTAAATTTAAGGGTTTAAAAATATACTCAAAACTAAAAACTGTCTACGAAGGGTTTAAAAATATCTCCAAAACCAACACCCGCTAATGAAGGGTTTTTAAAATACTCCAATTTAACCCCTGTTCTAATTTAAGGTTGAAAAAAATCCCCCAAACTAAAATTTTCTAATGAAGGTTGAAACCTTTCTCCAATTTTAACACTTCAAGGAAAGGGTTTAAAAACTATTTCCCCAACCCCAAAACTGTCTATGAAAAGGTTTTAAAAATATACTCCAAACAAAACTGCTAAGGGGGGTTTTTTAAAATATACTCCAATCTAACACTGTCAATTAAGGTTTTAAAAATACTCCAAATCTAACACTTTTAAAAGAAGGGTTGGAAAAAAATTTCTCCAATCTAACATGGCTATGGGGGGGTTAAAAAATATACTCCAATCAAAAACGGGCTAATTAAGGTTTAAATAACTCCAATCTAAAAAATGTCTAATGAAGGTTTTTTAAATATACCCAATCTAAAACTTTTTATGGAGGTTTAAAAAAAATATACTCCCAAAAAACATTAATTAAGGTTTAAATATACCCCAAAAAACTAACATTTTTAATAAGGGAAACTATACCCAAACCAACAATGTCTATGAATTTTTTAAAATATTTCCCCCAAACTAACACTTTCAATGAAGGTTTAAAATATTTCTCCCAAACAAAAAACTGTCTTTCGAAAGTTTTTTTTAAAAATATATAAAACTAAAACTGTCTAAGAAGGTTTAAAAAAATATACTCCCAAACTAAAAACTGTCTAAAAGAAGGTTTTTTAAAATTACCCCAAACTAACCCCTGTCTAAATTTTTTTTAAAAAAATACTCCAATCTAACATGTCCCAATGAAGGTTTAAACATATCCGAAATTAAAATGTCAATGAAGGTTTAAAATATTTTCCAATTAACACTTTCTAATGAAAGGGTTTAAAAAAATACTCCAACCCAAAAACTGTCTAAGGGAAGGGGTTTAAACTATTCTCCAAATTTAAACAGCTAAGGAAAGGTTTTTAAAATATATCCAACCTAACATGTTTAAAGAAGGTTTAAACTATACTCCAACCAACACTGTCTAATGGAGGTTTAAAACTATAATCCAACTAAAAACTGTCTAATTAAAGGGTTTTAAATATACTCAAACTAACACTGGGCTACGGAAAGGTTTAAAACTATACTTTCCCAAACCAAAAACAGTCTAATAAAGGGTTTAAAAAAAAAACTCCCCAACTAACACTGTCTAAGGGAAGGTTTAAAACTATTTCTCCAATTTTAACTTGGGCTAATGAAGGTTGAAACTAATCCAATCTAACACTGTCTAATGAAGGGGTTTTAAAAAAATATACTCCCAAACCAACACGGCTATTGAAGGTTTAAAAAACTTCCCAAAACTAACACCTTTTTACTGAAGGTTTTAAAAATACTCCAAACTAACAATGTTTTAATTAAAGGGTTTAAAAAATATTTCTCCCAAAAATAAAACTGTCCTCTGTTGCTCAGCTGGAGAGCCGGCGCTTGGAACGCAAAAAAGGTGGGGTTCGATCCCCGGGGGCCACCCATTTCAAACAAAAAAATATATAGTATGCACGCATGTGTAAATCCCCTTTGGGTAAAAACGTTTGTAAATGGCATATTATTATTATTATATTATACTCCAAAAACTAAAAACTGTCACTGAATTTTTTAAAAATACTCCAATTAAAAATGGTTCAATGAAGGTTTAAATATACTCCGATTTTAACACTTTTTTTCTGAAGGGTTTTAAAATATATCCAATCTAAAATGTCAAAAGAAGGTTTTTTTAAAATTATCCAATCTAAAAACGTCTTTAAAGAAGGTTTAAAATTTTTACTCCAATCCAACACTGGCTAATGAAGGTTTAAAATTTTACTCCAAAAATAAAAACTGTCTACTGGGAAAGGTTTGAAAAATATACTTCAATCTAAAACGGGTTTAAAGAAGGTTTTAAAATTACTCCGATCTAACACTGTCAAGGAAAGGTTTTTAAAAATATACTCCAATTAAAAACCCCGTCCAAAGAAGGTTTAAACTATACTCCAAACTAACACTGTCTAATGAAGGTTTAAAAAATTTCTCCAATCAACACTGTCTACTGAAGGTTTTTAAAAAAATACTCCAATCTAACACGTTTAATGAAGGTTTTAAAAAAAAACTCCAACCTAAAAACTGCTAATTAAGGTTTTTTAAAAAAATTTCTCCCCAAACTAACACGTCAAATGAAGGTTAACTATACTCCAATCTAACAGGGCTAATGAAGGTTTAAACTTTTTCTCCAAAACAACCCCTGTATAATGAAGGGGTTTTAAAAATACTCAAAAACAACAAGTTTTGAAAAGGTTTACAACTTTTACCCAACCTTAAAAACTGTTTTTATGAATGTTTAAAAATACTCCAATTTTAACACTGTCTAATGAAGGTTTTTTAAAATAACTCCCAAAACTAACACTGGCCCACTGGTTTTAAAAAAATATACTCCAATCTAACACTGTCTAAGAAGGTTTTAAAAATATACTCCAATCTAACATGTTTACGAAGTTTTAAAAAAAAAACTCCCAAACTTTAAAACTGTCTAATGAAGGGTTTAAACTATACTCCAATTTTAACCCCGGGCTAAGGGAAAGGGTTTTTTAAATTTACTTTCCCAAAAAACCCCGTTAATGAAAGGGGTTTTTTAAATAACTCCAAACTAACCGTCAAATGAAGGGTTTTAAACTTACTCCAATTTAAAAACTGTCTAATGAAGGGTTTAAAATAACTCCAAAACTAAAAACTGTTTTAATGAAAAGGGTTTTTAATTACTCCAATCTAAAACTGTCTAATTAAGGGTTTAAAAATTTCTCCAAAAAAACACTGTCTAAGGAAAAGGTTTTTTAAAATATACTCCGACTAACAGTCTAATGGGAAGGGTTTTAAAATATTCTCCAAAATTTAAAACGTCTAATTAGGTTTAAAAAATATACTCAAATTCCCCATTTTTATTTTCTACTGAAGGTTGAAAAATTTTACTCCAACCTAACACTGTCTACTGAAAAGGGTTTAAAAAAAAACTCCAAACAACAAATGTCTTTAAAGAGGTTTAAAAATCTCCAACCTAACAATTTCAAATTTAAAGGTTTTAAAAAATATAATTTAAAAATTTAACCCCCGGCAACTGAAGGTTTAAACTATTTCTCCAATCTAAACCCCCGGTTTTAATGAAGGTTTAAAAAATATACTCCAATCTAACACTGTCTAAAAGGTTTTAAAAAAAACTCAAAAAATTTAAAACTGTCTAATGAAGGTTGAAAAAATATTTCTTCCAAAACCCAACACTGTCAAATGAAGTTTAAACTAACTCCCAAAAAACAGGTCTAATGAAGGTTTAAACTATACTCCAATTTTAACCTGTTTCTACTGAAGTTTTTTAAACTATAATCCAATCTAACACTGTCTAATGAAGGGTTGAAACTATACTCCAATTTTAACAATTTTCTAATGAAGGTTTTTAAAAACACCCAATCTAAAAACTGTTAAATTTAAAGGTTTTTTAAATATACTTTCCCAAATTAAACCCCTGTTTTTAAAGAGGTTTAAAAATATACCCAATCTAAAAACTGCTACTGGAGGTTTAAACTAACTCCAATTTAACCCCTGTCTAATTTTTGGGTTTTAAAATATACTCAAAACTAACCACTGTCTAATGAAGGTTTAAAAAAATATACTCCAACCTAACCCAATTTTCTAGGAAGTTTAAACAACTCCAAAACTAACACGGGTTTAATGAAGGGGTTTTTTTAAATTTTACTCCCAAACTAACCCCGTCTAATTTAAATTTTAAAAATACTCCAATCAAAAAATTGTCTAATGAATTTTTGAAAATATACTCCAATCTAACCAAGTCTAATGAAGGTTTAAACTATACTCCAATCTTAACACGTCTAAATTTAAAGGTTTTTAAATATACTCCAATTTAACAAGTCTAAGAAGGGTTTTAAAATATACCCGATTTTAACCTGGTTTAAAGAAGGTTTAAACATTTCCCCCCAATTAAAAATGTCTAATGAAGGGGTTTTTTAAAAATATACTTCAACACCCGTCAATGAAGGTTTTTAAAATATACCCCAACCCAACCCCTGTCTACTGGAGGTTTTTTAAAATATACTCCAATTAACACTTTTCAATTAAGGGGTTTAAAAATATTTCTCAAATCTAACACTTGGTTTTGAAAGGTTTTAAAAAATAAATCAACCTTTAAAACGTTAATGAAGGTTTTAAAAATATACCCCCAATTTTTAACACTGTCTAATGAAAGGGTTGGGAAAAAATATCCAATTTTAAAAATTTTTAATGAAGGGTTTAAACCCATACTCCAATTTAAAACTGTTTTAATGAAGGTGGAAAAATATTTCTCCAAAACCCCAACCCCTGTCTACTGAAAGGTTTTAAATATACTCCAATCAAAAAAGGTTTTTTTAACGGTTTTTAAAATTTACTCCAATCTAACCGTTTTAAAAAAGGTTTTTAAAATATACTCCAACCAACAAGGTTTCCCCCTGTAGCTCAGCTGGTAGAGCACGGCGCTTGTTTAAAGCAAAGGTAAATGGGTTCGTCCCCCGGGGCCCCCCATTTTACACAAAAAAATATTATTTGTAAAGGGACGCATGAGGGAAGTCGCTTTGGATAAAAGCGTTCTGCTAAATGGCATATTATTTTTAAATTTTATTATACTCCCAAATTTTAAAACTTTTCTAAATGAAATTTTTTAAAATATTTTCCCCAATTTAAAACGTCTAAAAGGTTTTTTTAAAAATTTCTCCGATCTAAAAACTGTCTAAGAAAAGGGTTTTTTAAAAATCCCCCCAATCTAACACTGTCCTAAAGAAGGGGGGTTTAAAAATACTCCAAACTAACCGTTTTAAAGAAGGTTTAAAAAATTTTACTCCAAAATTTAACACGTTAATGAAGGTTTAAACTATTTCTCCAAATAAAAAACGTCTAGGAAGGGTTTTAAACTATACTTCCAAACTAAAAAATGTTAATGAAGGTTAAACATACTCCGGGTCTAACACGGGCTAATGAAGGTTTTAAAAATATACTCCAATCAACACTTCTAATGAAAAGGTTTTTAAAAAATACTCCAAAATTTAAAACTGCTAATGAAGGTTTTTAAAAAATTTCTCCCAAACTAAACTGTCTAATGAAGGGGTTTTTAAATAACTTTCCCAAACTAAAAAACGGGTTTAAAGAAGGTTTGAAACATACTCCAAACCCAACACTGGGGAAATTTTTTAAGGGGTTTTTAAATATACCCCAAACTAAAAACTGTCAACGAAGGTTTAAAAATATACTCCCAAACTAACCCCTGTCTAATGAAAGGGTTTTAAAATTACTCCAATCTAACACTGTCTAATGAAGGTTTAAAAATATACTCAAATCTAACACGTTAATGAAGGGTTTTAAAAAATATACCCAAAAATAACACTGTCTACGAATGTTAAAAATTTTTACCCAACTAACCTGTCTAATGAAGGGTTTAAAAATATACTCCAATTAGCATGTCTACTGAAGTTTTTAAAAAAAAACTCCAAAAAAAACTGCTAATAAAGGGTTTAAAATATATCCAAATTTTAACCCCTGGCTAATGAAGTTTTAAAATATACTCCAAACTAACACTGTGCAAAGAAGGTTTGAAAAAACTTACTTCCAATTTTAACCCCTGTTTTAATGGGAAGGGTTTAAAAATATACTCCAATCTTTAAAACCCGTTTTAATGAAGGTTTAAAACTATAATCCAATCTAAAAACTTTTCAATGAAATTTTTTAAACATTTTCCCAAACTAACACTTCTAATGAAAGGTTTGAAACATTACTCCAATCAACAATGTTAAAGAAGGGGTTTTAAAAAACTCCAATCTAACACTGTCTAAATTAAAGGTTTTTTAAAATATACTCCAACTAAAAACTGTCTAAGGGAAAGGGTTTTTTAAAATAAAACTCCGATCTAACACTGTCTAATGGGGGTTTAAACTATTTCCCAAACTAAACTGCTAATTAAGGTTTAAAATATACTCAAAACCATCACTTCTACGAAGGTTTTAAAATATACTCCAACCCAAAAACGTCTACTGAAAGGGTTTAAAAATATAATCCCAAACTAAAAACGGTTTTTAATGAAGGTTTTAAAATATTATCCAACCTAACACGGTTTTAATTTAAAGGTTTTTTAAAAATTTCCAATCTAACACCCGTAACTGGGAAAGGGTTTTAAAAAATATACTCCAATCAACACTTTTCTAAAAGAAGGGTTTTTAAAATTTTAATTTCCCAAACTAACACGTTAATGAAGGTTTTAAAATATACTTTAAATCTTTAACAAATGCTAATGAAAAATTTAAACTAACTCCAACCTAACATGTCAACTGAAGGGTTTTTTAAAAATATTTCTCCAAACAAAACTGTCTAAAGAAGGGTTAAAAATATACTCCAATTAACACTGTTACTGGGAAATTTAAAAAATTACTCCAAATTTTAACAGTCTAATGAAGGTTGAAACTATACTCCAAATTTAAAACTGCTAATGAAGGTTTAAACTACACTTTAAACTACACCTTTTCAATTAAGGTTTAAAAATATACTCCAATCTAAAAAATGTCTAATTTAAGGTTTTTAAAAAAATAATCAAAACAACACTGTCAATTAAGGTGAAAAATATACTCCAACCTAACACTGTCTACTGAAAGTTTTAAAAAATATCCCAAACTAACAGGGCTTTAAGGGGAAAGGGTTTTAAAAAAAAACTCCAATCAACAGTTCTACTGAAAATTTTTTAAAATATACCCCAATCTTTAAAACTTCTAAAAAGGTTGGAAAAAATACTCCAAACTAACACTGTTTTAGAAGTTTTTTAAAAAAATACTCCAATCTAAAAAAATTTTCTAATGAAAGTTGAAACTAAAACTCCAACCCAAAACGGGCAATGAAAGGGTTTTAAAATATTTCCAAACTAAAAACTGTCTAAAAAAGGGTTTTAAAATATACTCCAATTTTAAACGGGCTAAAGGGAAAGGGTTTAAAAAAACTCCCAAACTAAAAACGTCTAATGAAGGTTTTTTAAAAAAATTTTTCCAATCTAACACTTCTAAAATTAAAGGGTTTTAAAAATATACTCAAATCCCTCACTGTTAGGGAAAGGTTTTAAAAAAAACTCCAACCCCCAACACTGTCTAATGAAGGTTTTTAAAAACTATTTCTCCAAACTAAAAATGGCTAATGAAGGGTTTAAACTATACTCCAAAACCAAAACTGTCTAAAATTTAAAGGGTTTAAAATTTTACTAAACCCTTTTAAAAATGTCAAGGGGGGGTTAAAAAATTTTTCCAAAACTAACATGTCAATGAAAGGGTTTAAAAAATTTCTCCAATCTAACCCCTGTCTAATGAAGGGTTTAAAAAATACTCAAATTAAAAACGTCTAATGAAGGTGGGAAAATATACTCCAAAACCCAACACGTTCCAAAATGAATGTTTTAAAAATACTCCAATTAACCCCTGTCTAATGAAGGTTTAAAAAAATACTCCAAACTAAAAACTGTTACTGATGTTTTAAAAAAAAACTCCCAAACAACACTGTCTAAAGAAGGTTGAAAAAATTTTTACCCAATCTAACCCCTGTTAATGAAGGGGTTTTAAAATATACTCCAAAACAAAACTGTCTAATTAAGGTTTAAACATACTCCAAACTAACACTGTCTAATGAAGTTTTTAAAATAACTCCGATCTAACCCTGTCTAATGAAGGTTTAAAAATATTTTTCCAAACAAAATGGCAATGAAAGGGTTTTAAAATATACTCCCAAAAATAAAAATGTTTTTATGGAGGTTTTTTTTTAAAAAACTCCAATCTAACACGTCTAATTAAGGTTTTTAAAATATACTCAAATTAAAAAATGTCACGGGAAGGGTTTAAAAATATTTCTCCAAACCCCAAAAACCGTCTAATGAAAAGGTTTTTTAAAAAATGCTCCCAAACAAAAAATGTCTAATGAAGGTGAAACTATACTCCCAAAATTAAAATTGTTAATGAAGGTTTTAAACTATACTCCAAATTTAACCCCCTCTAATGAATGGTTGAAAAAATATACTCCAACCTAAAAATGTCTACGGAAGGTTTAAATATCTTCCCCCTCTAACCCACTGGGGTATTTTGTTTTAAAAATTCCCCCCAAACCCGCCTTTAAATTTGGTGGGCCCCTTCCCCTTTTTTCCCTTCTAATGAAAAGGTTTGAAACTAACTCCCCCCTAACAATGTCCCCTTTGGTTTAAAAAAACTTTAAACGCAAAAAAACTTTTTAAACAAGGTAAGGGGTTCATCCCCACCACCCTTTCCACAAAAACAAATTGTAACCCAAAAGGGGGGTAGTGGTTTGGGTAAACCTCCAAAAAAAAAAAAGGGCACCAAAATTAATTTATTAAAACTCCAATCTTTTTTAAAATTTTTTCTAATTTTTGAAAAAATACTCCAATCTAACAAGGGCTAATGAAGGTTTTAAAAATACTCCGATCTAACCCTGCTACTGAAGGTTTAAAAATACTCCCAAACTAACACTGTCTTATGAAAATTTTAAATAACTCCAAAAATTTAAAAACTGTTTTAATGAAGGTTTTTTAAAATTTTAAATCCAAACTTTAAAACTGTCTAATTTTAAGGGTTTTTTAAACATACTCCAATCTAACGTCTACTGAAGGTTTGAAAACCAACTTCAATCTAAAAATGGGCTAAAGAAGGTTTAAAAAAATTACTCCGATCTAACACTGTCAATGAAAGGGTTTTTTAAATATACCCAATTTTAACAATGTTTTAATGAAGGTTTTAAACTTTTTTAAATTCAAAACTAAAAAAATGGGCTAAGAAAGTTTTAAAAAAATTTTACCCCAAATTAACATGTCTAAAGAAGGTTTAAAAATTTCCCCCAATCTAACACTGGGCTAAAGAAGGTTTTTAAATAAACTCCAATCTAACCCCTGTCTAATGAAGGGGTTTTAAAATAACTCCAACCTTTCATTTTCTAAAATAAGGTTTTTAAATATACTAAATTAAACCCCTGTCAACTGAAGGTTTTTAAATATACTCCAAAACCAAAAAATGTCTAATGAAGGTTTTTTAAATATACCCAATCTAACACTGTTTAAAGGGAAATTTTTAAAAATATACTCAAAAACTAACACGGGCAATGAAGGGGGAAAAATATACTCCAACCCAACACTGTCTACTGAATGTTTAAACTATTTCCCAATCTAAAAAAACGTCTAAAAAGAAGGTTTAAAATATACCCCCAAATCTAACACGTATACTAAAATTTTTTTAAAATAACAAAAATTAACAAATTTTCTAAGAAGGTTGAAACTATAAATCCCAATCTAAAAACTTTTTAAAAGAAGGTTTTTAAAAAATTTCTCCAATCTAACACTGTCTAATTAAGGGTTTAAAAAATACTCCAATAACCACGTTAATGAAGGTTTAAAACTAAACTCCAAACCCCAAAACGGGCTAATTAAGGTTTAAAAAAATTAAATCAATCTAAAACTTTTTAAAAAGGTTTAAAAAATTTTTCCCAATTTTAACATGTCTACTGAAAATTTTAAAAAATTTTACTCCAAATTTAAAGGTTTAAGAAGGTTTGAAACTATACTCCAATCTAAAATTTTAAGAAGGTGAAACTATACTCCTAATCAACACTGTCTAATTAAGGTTTAAACGATAATACAAATCAACACTGTCTAATGAAGGTTTGTTAAACCTATACTCCGTCTAACACTGTATAATGAAGGTTTAACATATACTCCAATTTATAACAATGTCTAATGAAGGTTTAAACTATACTCCTAACCTAACACTGTCTACTGAAGGTTTAAACTATACTCCAATCTAACACTGTCTATGAGGTTTAAACGATTACTCCAATCTAACAAGTATAATTTAAGGTTTAAACTATACTCCAATCTAACACTGTCTAATTAAGGTTTAAACTTTACTCCAATCTAACACTGTCTAATGAAGGTTGAAACTATACTCCAACCTAACACTGTCTACTGAAGGTTAAACTATACTCCAATCTAACACTGTCTAATGAAGGTTTAAACTATACTCCAATCTAACACTGTCTAATGAAGGTTTAAACTATACTCCAATCTAACACTGTCTAATGAAGGTTTAAACTATACTCAAATCTAACACTGTCTAATGAAGGTTGAAACTATACTCCAACCTAACACTGTCTACTGAAGGTTTAAACTATACTCCAATCTAATACTGTCTAACGAAGGTTTAAACTATACTCCAATCTAACACAGTCTAATGAAGCTTTAAACTATACTCAAATCTAACACTGTCTAATGAAGGTTGAAACTATACTCCAATCTAACACTGTCTACTGAAGGTTTAAACTATACTCCAATCTAACACTGTCTAATGAAGGTTTAAACTATACTCAAACACTGTCTAATGAAGGTTGATACAATTGATACATTTTCAAGTACATAACTATAGAGAACATACAAAAATAATATGGTAATACAAAATGTAAGTTTACACACTCCCAGGAATGTCATACATGATGGATCATTAGCTTATACACTAACTTTCACACATCTAGATGGCCGGGCGGGGTGGGTGTGGAGCCAGAGACAGCAAGGGTTCAAACCGTAGAACCCAGGTCCTACATTAGAATATTAAAATGGATTTTATCAAACAAAACTATTCTACATTTTATCTCTGGGACTATTAGGATGACAAATCAGAGCAAGATTACTGAATGTAAGTACATTATTTTTCTTCAGAGGTGAATGTTTCAAACCAGTTGCCATGATAAGTTCTTTGTTGTTGTGCACTCTCCTCAAACAATAGCATGGTATGTTTTCACTGTAATAGCTACTCTACATTGGGCAGTGCAGTTAGATTAACAAGAATGTAAGCTCTCTGCCCATATAAGACATGTCTATGTCCTGGAAAGTATGTCTGTTACTTACAACAGTCATGCTAATCACATTAGCGCACATTAGCTCAACCGTCCTGTATACGGGACATCGATCCCGTAGAAGTTAAGTAGGAAATAACTATCATAGGAAACAATACCCCGGATGAGCCCCCATTTTGCTACCTTCCCCAGCAAGCAAAACCAAAAATGTCGCTCAATCAGAAGAGGGAACTAACAAAGAGTCCTTGACCAACAACCAAAACGTAACAGTTGGGGTTCTGAAGGACACTCATGGGGGTGTCCACTGGAGGACACTCATGGGGGTGTCCACTGAAGGACGCTCATGGGGGTGTCCACTGAAAGGCACTCATGGGGGTGTCCACTGAAAGGCACTCATGGGGGTGTCCACTGAAGGACACTCATGGGGGTGTCCACTGAAAGGCACCCATAGGGGTGTCCACTGAAGGACACTCATGGGGGTGTCCACTGAAGGTTGACTAGCAACAACTGGAACCTAAAAGACACACACCATGAGACCCAGTGAATTTTCCCAAGAAGAGGCAAACAAAAGAAAACCCACACCAACTTAAAGACAGG
This sequence comes from Coregonus sp. 'balchen', assembly GCA_902810595.1. Lineage (NCBI taxonomy): Eukaryota > Metazoa > Chordata > Actinopteri > Salmoniformes > Salmonidae > Coregonus > Coregonus sp. 'balchen'. The sequence goes on along the minus strand of LR778265.1, from coordinate 56,621,274 downwards.
AAGCAAACTAAAAAATCTGGGAAATCAGATAAAGGAATGTTTGTATAGAAGAAGAAAAAAATTGGGAGTGTGAACTAAATCAAGACAACTAAAGATGCTAACCCTCCACATCTATCAAGACACCTAAAGATGCTAACCCTCCACATCTATCAAGACAACTAAAGGTGTTAACCCGCTGCATCTATCAAGACAACTGAAGGAGTTGACCCATCACATCTATCAAGACAACTAAAGGAGTTGACCCACCACATCTATCAAGACAACTAAAGGAGTTGACCCACCACAACTATCAAGACAACTAAAGGAGTTGACCCACCACATCTATCAAGACAACTAAAGGAGTTGACCCACCACATCTATCAAGACAATTAAAGGAGTTGATCCACCACATCTATCAAGACAACTACAGGTGTTGACCCACCACAAGTATCAAGACAACTAAAGGAGTTGACCCACCACATGTATCAAGACAACTAAAGGAGTTGACCCACCACATCTATCAAGACAACTAAAGGAGTTGACCCACCACATCTATCAAGACAACTAAAGGAGTTGACCCACCAATCTATCAAGACAACTAAAGGCGTTGACCCACCACATCTATCAAGACAACTAAAGGAGTTGACCCACCACATCTATCAAGACAACTAAAAGGGTTACCCGCTGCATTTCTATCAAGACAACTAAGGAGTTGACCCACCACAACTATCAAGACAACTAAAGGAGTTGACCCACCACATATATCAAGACAACTAAAGGAGTGACCCACCACATCTATCAAGACAACTAAAGGCAATAACCCTCCTCATCTATCAAGACAACTAAAGGTGTTAACCCGCTGCATCTATCAAGACAACTAAAGGTGTTAACCCGCTGCATCTATCAAGACAACTACAGGCATTAACCCTCCACATCTATCAAGACAACTAAAGGAGTTACCCCTCCCAATTCTATCAAGACAACTAAAGGTGTTAACCGCTGCATCTATCAAGACAACTAAAGGTGTAACCCGCTGCATCTATCAAGACAAGTAAAGGAGTTGACCCACCACATCTATCAAGACAACTAAAGGAGTTGACCCACCACATCTATCAAGACAACTAAAGGAGTTGACCCACCACATCTATCAAGACAAGTAAAGGTGTTAACCCGCTGCATCTATCAAGACAACTAAAGGAGTTGACCCACCACAACTATCAAGACAACTAAAGGAGTGACCCACCACATCTATCAAGACAACTAAAGGAGTTGACCCACCACATCTATCAAGACAACTAAAGGCAATAACCCTCCACATCTATCAAGACAACTAAAGGTGTTAACCCGCTGCATCTATCAAGACAACTAAAGGAGTTAACCCTCCAATTCTCTCAAGACAACTAAAGGCATTAACCCTCCACATCTATCAAGACAACTAAAGGTGTTAACCCACTGCATCTCTCAAGACAACTAAAGATGTTAACCCTCCACATCTATCAAGACAACTAAAGGAGTTAACCCTCCAATTCTCTCAAGACAACTAAAGGTGTTAACCCGCTGCATCTATCAAGACAACTAAAGGTCTTAACCCGCTGCATCTATCAAGACAAGTAAAGGAGTTGACCCACCACATCTATCAAGACAACTAAAGGAGTTGACCCACCACATCTATCAAGACAACTAAAGGAGTTGACCCACCACAACTATCAAGACAACTAAAGGAGTGACCCACCACATCTATCAAGACAACTAAAGGAGTTGACCCACCACATCTATCAAGAACACTAAAGGCAATAACCCTCCACATCTATCAAGACAACTAAAGGTGTTAACCCGCTGCATCTATCAAGACAACTAAAGGCATTAACCCTCCACATCTATCAAGACAACTAAAGGAGTTAACCCTCCAATTCTCTCAAGACAACTAAAGGTGTTAACCCGCTGCATCTATCAAGACAACTAAAGGTGTTAACCCGCTGCATCTATCAAGACAACTAAAGGAGTTAACCCTCCAATTCTCTCAAGACAACTAAAGGCATTAACCCTCCACATCTATCAAGACAACTAAAGGTGTTAACCCGCTGCATCTCTCAAGACAACTAAAGATGTTAACCCTCCACATCTATCAAGACAACTAAAGGAGTTAACCCTCCAATTCTCTCAAGACAACTAAAGGTGTTGACCCGCTGCATGTTATCAAGACAACTAAAGGAGTTAACCCTCCACATCTATCAAGACAAGTAAAGGTGTTAACCATCCACATCTATCAAGACAACTAAAGGAGTTAACCCTCCACATCTATCAAGACAACTAAAGACAATAACCCTCCACATCTATCAAGACAACTAAAGGTGTTAACCCTCCAATTCTCTCAAGACAACTAAATGTGTTGACCCTCCACATCTATCAAGACAACTGAAGGTGTTAACCCTCCAATTCTCTCAAGACAACTAAAGATGTTAACCCTCCACATCTATCAAGACAACTAAAGGTGTTAACCCTCCACATCTCTCAAGACAACTAAAGGTGTTGACCCGCTGCATCTATCAAGACAACTAAAGGTGTTAACCCGCTGCATATATCAAGACAACTAAAGGTGTTAACCCACTGCATCTATCAAGACAAGTAAAGGTGTTAACCATCCACATCTATCAAGACAACTAAAGGAGTTAACCCTCCACATCTATCAAGACAACTAAAGGCATTAACCCTCCACATCTATCAAGACAACTAAAGGTGTTAACCCTCAACATCTATCAAGACAACTAAAGGTGTTAACCCCACTGCATTTATCAAGACAACTAAAGGTTGATGTCATGGCTTTAGAAGCTTCTGATAGGCTAATTGACATCATTTGAGTCAATTGGAAGTGTACCTGTGGATGTATTTCAAGGCCTACCTTCAAGGCCTACCTTCAAACTCAGTCTCTTTGCTTGACATCATGGGAAAATCAAAATAAATCAGCCAAGACCTCAGATTTTTTTTGTAGACCTCCACAAGTCTGGTTCATCCTTGGGGAGCAATTTCCAAACGCCTGAAGGTACCATGTTCATTTGTACAAACAATAGTACGCAAGTATAAACACCATGGGACCACGCAGCCGTCATACCGCTCAGGAAGGAGACGTGTTCTGTCTCCTAGAGATTAACGTACTTTGGTGAGAAAAGTGCAAATCAATCCCAGAACAACAGCAAAGGAGTCCTATATCGACATAACCTGAAAGGCTGCTCAGCAAGGAAGAAGCCACTGCTCCAAAACCGCCATAGAAAAGCCAGACTACGGTTTGCAACTGCACATGGGGACAAAGATCGTACTTTTTGAGAAATGTCCTCTGGTCTGATGAAACAAAAATAGAATTGTTTGGCCATAATTACCGTCGTTATGTTTGGAGGAAAAAGGGGAAGGCTTGCAAGCCGGAGAACACCATCCCAATCGTGAAGCACGGGGGTGGCAGCATCATGCTGTGGGGGTGCTTTGCTGCAGGAGGGACTGGTGCACTTCACAAAATAGATGGCATCATGAGAAAGGAAAATTATGTGGATATATTGAAGCAACATCTCAAGACATCAGTCAGGAAGTTAAAGCTTGGTCGCAAATGGGTCTTCCAAATAGACAATGACCCCAAGCATACTTCCAAAGTTGTGGCAAAATGGCTTAAGGACAACAAAGTCAAGGTATTGGAGTGGCCATCACAAAGCCCTGACCTCAATCCTACAGAAAATGTGTGGGCGGAACTGAAAAAGTGTGTGCGAGCAAGGAGGCCTACAAACCTGACTCAGTTACACCAGCTCTGTCAGGAGGAATGGGCCAAAATTCACCCAACTTATTGTGGGAAGCTTGTGGAAGCTACCAAATACTAATTGAGTGTATGTAAACTTCTGACCCACAGGGAAGGTGATGAAATAAATCAAAGCTGAAATAAATAATTCTCTCTACTATTATTCTGACATTTCACATTCTTAAAATAAAGTGGTGATCCTAACTGACCTAAGACAGGGAATTTTTACTAGGATTAAATCAGGAATAGTGAAAAACTGAGTTTAAATGTATTTGGCTAAGGTGTATGTAAACTTCCGACTTCAACTGTAGGTACATCATTGTACCCCAGTTCATACCTCAGACCTTTCTTTCATATAGTCCACAGATACAGAAGCGTGTTTTTAGAACGCGATTTGTAATTTGAATGGTTGCCCTGTCAACACGGAAAGTTCTAGTGAGTATGTAAAGTAGGATGTCACAGTCAAATCAGGATGTTACTATCATGGAATATTTGGTGGTTGCGGTTCAGGATGGACTGGGAACAGAAATCGCCCCTGGACATTTCTAACACACTAGTCCATAAATTTTTTCTCAATGCCCCCATTGTTAGACAGATAATTATAATTTTGTGCGAAACCAATTTAGATGATGCAGTTTGTCAAACTATGAACTGAGATCTAAAGTGCAGGAACCATACAGAGCCTTCAGAAAGTATTTATACCTCTTGACTTGTTCCACCTTTTGTTACAGCCTGAATTCAAAATGGATTTTCTCAAGCTCCATTATGTTCTGAAGCCATTCCAGTGTTGCTTTGGCTGTATGCTAGGGGTCATTGGCTGTATGGTAGGGGTCATTGGCTGTATGCTAGGGGTCATTGGCTGTATGCTAGGGGTCATTGGCTGTATGCTAGGGGTCATTGTCCTATTGGAACGTAAATCTTCAACTGAGTCTAAAGGTTGTTTGCACTCAGAAGCAGGTTCTCATCCAGGATTTGCCTACATTAGGCTCCATCCATTGTTCCCGCTGTCCTTTCCAAACTCCAAGTCCATGCCGCTGAAAAGCATCTCATTTTCATTTAATTTCATTTCATTTTAGTCATTTAGCAGACGCTCTTATCCAGAGCGACTTACAGGTGCAATTAGGGTTAAGTGCCTTGCTCAAGGGCACATCAACCGATTTTTGACCTAGTCGGCTCGGGGATTAGAACCAGCGACCTTTCGGTTACTGCGACAATGCTCTTAACCACTAAGCTACCCACCGCCCCTCTCCATCTCCATCTCCACCAGATATATGCCTCATCACAATTCTATTTCTGAGATCTATGGACAGTTCTTTGGACTTCGTGGTATAGTTTCTACTCAGACCGTCAACCGTGGGACCTTAATATAGTGTTTATTTCTAAATCATGTCCAAACATTTGAATTGGACGCTGGTGGACTCCAATCAAGTTGTAGTGACGTCTCAAGGATGATCGAAGGAAATTGGGTGCACCCGAGCCCAGTTTGGATTGTCATAGCATGGGGTGGGAATACTTACAGTACCAGTCAAAAGTTTGGACATACCTACTCATTCAAGGGTTTTTCTTTATTTGTACTATTTTCTACATTGTAGAATAATAGTGAACACATCAAACTATGAAATAACACATATGGAATCATGTAGTACATGTGGCCACCTGTAGCTCAGTTGGTAGAGCATGGCGCTTGCAACGCCAGGGTTGTAGGTTCGTTTGTGTGCACTCACTAACTGTAAGTCGCTCTGGATAAGAGTGTAAATGACTAAAATGTAAAATGATCTTTGTCCCTCTAACTTTCTATACAAAAGGTGCTGTACTTTGTAAACGGTTCCCCCGATTTGGATGAAAATACCCTAAAATTAAAGCTGACAGTCTGCACTTTAACCTCATAGTAGTACGCATCATTTCAAATCCAAAAGCGCTGGAGTACAGAACCAAAAACAACAAACAATTAGTCACTATCCAAATACTTTTGGACCTCACTGAATATGAAAAGACCCTAAAATAAAAGGAAACATTCTGTATTGTTGCCTCATATGACATCTTTTATCTAAAATCTGAAATGTGGGAGTATAGAGCCAAGTTAAACCTATTTCGGTCGCCTCTCATACATTCTAATGCTAGATTGTATTTTCAATCTGCAATTATCAGGAAATAACACTGATTAAAAAATAAACACACTTTTACAGTGTTAGTTTCATCAGCTTGTGTACAATATGATATATATATATATATAAACTTTTACAAAACCTGCATTGAGACTTTAAAACCCCCTAGAGTCAATTGACACACTTGTGCATCACCTGTGCATCACCTGTGCATCACCTGTTCATAACCTGTGCATCACCTGTGCATCACACAGTGATTTAATTTTGAATATTGAATAGCTCCCAGGACGTTTCTCATTTCGAATAAGTCTACTAACAAAACCGACTCTCCAGACCGAACAGCTCTTCGAAGCTTCAGGGGGTAAACCAGTACCGGGCTGTAAGGGGAGTCATCTGAAGGTAAACCAGTACCGGGCTGTAAGGGGAGTCGACTGACGGTAAACCAGTACCGGGCTGTAAGGGGAGTCATCTGAAGGTAAACCAGTACCGGGCTGTAAGGGGAGTCGTCTGAAGGTAACCCAGTACCAGGCTGTAAGGGGAGTCGTCTGAAGGTAACCCAGTACCGGGCTGTAAGGGGAGTCGACTGACGGTAAACCAGTACCGGGCTGTAAGGGGAGTCGACTGACGGTAAACCAGTACCGGGCTGTAAGGGGAGTCGTCTGACGGTAAACCAGTACCGGGCTGTAAGGGGAGTCATCTGAAGGTAAACCAGTACCGGGCTGTAAGGGGAGTCGACTGACGGTAAACCAGTACCGGGCTGTAAGGGGAGTCGACTGACGGTAAACCAGTACCGGGCTGTAAGTGGAGTCGACTGACGGTAAACCAGTACCGGGCTGTAAGGGGAGTCGACTGACGGTAAACCAGTACCGGGCTGTAAGGGGAGTCGTCTGAAGGTAAACCAGTACCGGGCTGTAAGGGGAGTCGTCTGAAGGTAAACCAGTACCGGGATGTAAGGGGAGTCGACTAACGGTAAACCAGTACCGGGCTGTAAGGGTAGTCGACTGACGGTAAACCAGTACCGGGCTGTAGGGGGAGTCGACTGACGGTAAACCAGTACCGGGCTGTAAGGGGAGTCGTCTGAAGGTAAACCAGTACCGGGCTGTAAGGGGAGTCGACTGACGGTAAACCAGTACCGGGCTGTAAGGGGAGTCGACTGACGGTAAACCAGTACTGGGCTGTAAGGTGAGTCGTCTGAAGGTAAACCAGTACCGGGCTGTAAGGGGAGTCGACTGAAGGTAAACCAGTACCGGGCTGTAAGGGAAGTCGACTGACGGTAAACCAGTACCGGGCTGTAAGGGGAGTCGTCTGAAGGTAAACCAGTACCGGGCTGTAAGGGGAGTCGACTGAAGGTAAACCAGTACCGGGCTGTAAGGGAAGTCGTCTGAAGGTAAACCAGTACCGGGCTGTAAGGGGAGTCGACTGACGGTAAACCAGTACCGGGCTGTAGGGGGAGTCGTCTGAAGGTAAACCAGTACCGGGCTGTAAGGGGAGTCGTCTGAAGGTAAACCAGTACCGGGCTGTAAGGGGAGTCGTCTGAAGGTAAACCAGTACCGGGCTGTAAGGGGAGTCGTCTGAAGGTAAACCAGTACCGGGCTGTAAGGGGAGTCGTCTGAAGGTAAACCAGTACCGGGCTGTAAGGGGAGTCGTCTGACGGTAACCCAGTACCGGGCTGTAAGTGGAGTCGTCTGAAGGTAAACCAGTACCGGGCTGTAAGGGGAGTCGTCTGAAGGTAAACCAGTACCGGGCTGTAAGGGGAGTCGTCTGAAGGTAAACCAGTACCGGGCTGTAAGGGAAGTCGACTGACGGTAAACCAGTACCGGGCTGTAAGGGGAGTCGTCTGAAGGTAAACCAGTACCGGGCTGTAAGGGGAGTCGACTGAAGGTAAACCAGTACCGGGCTGTAAGGGGAGACGTCTGAAGGTAAACCAGTACCGGGCTGTAAGGGGAGTCGACTGACGGTAAACCAGTACCGGGCTGTAGGGGGAGTCGTCTGAAGGTAAACCAGTACCGGGCTGTAAGGGGAGTCGTCTGAAGGTAAACCAGTACCGGGCTGTAAGGGGAGTCGTCTGAAGGTAAACCAGTACCGGGCTGTAAGGGGAGTCGTCTGAAGGTAAACCAGTACCGGGCTGAAAGGGGAGTCGACTGACGGTAAACCAGTACCGGGCTGTAAGTGGAGTCGACTGACGGTAAACCAGTACCGGGCTGTAAGGGGAGTCGTCTGAAGGTAAACCAGTACCGGGCTGTAAGGGGAGTCGACTGACGGTAAACCAGTACCGGGCTGTAAGGGGAGTCGTCTGAAGGTAAACCAGTACCGGGCTGTAAGGGGAGTCGACTGAAGGTAAACCAGTACCGGGCTGTAAGGGGAGTCGTCTGAAGGTAACCCAGTACCGGGCTGTAAGGTGAGTCGTCTGAAGGTAAACCAGTACCGGGCTGTAAGGGGAGTCGTCTGAAGGTAAACCAGTACCGGGCTGTAAGGGCAGCCGTCTGACGGTAAACCAGTACCGGGCTGTAAGGGCAGTCGTCTGAAGGTAAACCAGTACCGGGCTGTAAGGGGAGTCGTCTGAAGGTAAACCAGTACCGGGCTGTAAGGAGAGTCGACTGATGGTAAACCAGTACCGGGCTGTAAGGGGAGTCGTCTGAAGGTAAACCAGTACCGGGCTGAAAGGGGAGTCGTCTGAAGGTAAACCAGTACCGGGCTGTAAGGGGAGTCGTCTGAAGGTAAACCAGTACCGGGCTGTAAGGGGAGTCGTCTGAAGGTAAAGCAGTACCGGGCTGTAAGGGGAGTCGACTGACGGTAAACCAGTACCGGGCTGTAAGGGGAGTCGTCTGAAGGTAAACCAGTACCGGGCTGTAAGGGAAGTCGTCTGAATGTAAACCAGTACCGGGCTGTAAGGGGAGTCGTCTGAAGGTAACCCAGTACCGGGCTGTAAGGGGAGTCGTCTGAAGGTAAACCAGTACCGGGCTGTAAGGGGAGTCGTCTGAAGGTAAACCAGTACCGGGCTGTAAGGGGAGTCGTCTGAAGGTAAACCAGTACCGGGCTGTAAGGGGAGTCGTCTGAAGGTAACAAGCTGATTGGTCGGCTATTTGAGCCAGTAAAGAGGGCTTTACTATTCTTGGGTAGCGGAATGACTTTAGCTTCCCTCCAGGCATGAGGGCACACACTTTCCAGTAGGCTTAAATTGAAGATGTGGCAATATCGTCCACTATTATCCTCAGTAATTTTCAATCCAGATTTTCAGAACCCGGTGGCTTGTCACTATTGATAGACAACAATAATTGTTTCACCTCTTCCACACATAATTTGGTCAGATATACTTGGATGTGTAATGTCAGCGTTTGTTGCTGGCATATCATACCTAAGTTTTTGTAATGCGTGTGATAGAAGGAGTCAGGCGCAGGAGAGTAATATGCATCCAAAGAGTTTATTCCGTCGATAAACAGATGCGCAAGCATGCGACAACAAAACTCAGGCACAGGGGAAACATCTTTCCTGGCAACAACAAGGTAAGGGTAGCTCAACCGAGCTACACACAGCTCACTACAAACAATCACCCACACAGACAAGGAAGCAGAGGGAACACTTATACAATGACTAATTGGGGATAAGGACCCGGTGTGTTTGATTAATTAGACAAGACAAGTGGAGTGATGATAAATGGATCGGCAGCAGCTAGTAAGCCGGTGATGACGAACGCCGAAACCTGCCCGAACAAGGAGGGGAGGCAGCCTCTGTGAAAGTCATGACAGTACCCCCCCATCAAGCCGCGCGCCGAACCCGGCATCGAGGACGGCCAGGAGGACGCGGAGCAGGGCGAGCAGGATGACGACGGTGGAAATCCCGTAACATGGAGGTATCGAGGATATCCCTCACCGGAACCCAGCACCGTTCCTCCGGACCGTACCCCTCCCACTCTACGACGTACTGAAGGCCACTCCACACCTCGAATCCAGGATGGAACGGACAGAGTACGCTGGGGCCCCCTCGATGTCCAGAGGAGGTGGAGGGACCTCCCGCACCTCAGACTCCTGGAGTGGACCAGCTACCACCGGTCTGAGGAGAGACACATGAAACGAGGGGTTAATACGGTAATCAGGGGGAAGTAATAACCTATAAGTGACCTCGTTGACTCTCCTCAGGACTGAACGGCCCACAAACCGCGGCCTCAGCTTCCGGCAGGGCAGCCGGAGGGGCAGATTCCGGGTCGAGAGCCAGACCCGATCCCCCGGTACAAAGACGGGGGCCTCACTGCGGTGGGGGTCAGCGTTGGCCTTCTGACGACGCACGGCGCGTTGGAGGTGAACGTGGGCAGCATCCCACGTCTTCTCCGCCCGCCAAAACCAGTCATCCACCGCAGGAGCCTCGGTCTGTCTCTGGTGCCACGGTGCCAGAACCGGTTGGTAACCTAGAATACACTGGAAAGGCGTTAGGTTAGTGGAAGAGTGGCGAAGAGAGTTCTGGACATATTCTGCCCATGGCAAGAACACCGACCACTCCCCCGGCCGGTCCTGGCAGTAGGACCGCAGGAACCTACCCACGTCCTGATTTACCTGTTCCACCTGCCCATTACTCTCGGGGTGGAACCCAGAGGTCAGGCTGACCGAGACCCCCAGACGTTCCATGAACGCCTTCCAGACCTTGGACGTGAACTGGGGACCTCGGTCAGACACTATGTCCTCTGGTACCCCTTAGTGCCGGAAGACGTGTGTAAACAGAGCCTACACAGTCCGCAGGGCCGTGGGGAGACCGGGCAGAGGAAGGAGGCGGCAGGCTTTAGAAAAGCGGTCCACAATGACCAGGATGGTGGTGTTACCTTGGGAGAGGGGAAGATCAGTTAGAAAATCAACACTTAGGTGAGACCATGGTCGTTGTGGAACTGGTAAAGGTTGTAACTTACCCGCTGGGAGGTGCCTAGGTGCCTGTCCCGAAACAACTAGTTCACAAAGGACTGGAAAACTGAGGGAGCATTCATCAAACCATAGGGCATCACCAGGTGTTCATAATGCCCCGTGGTTGTGCTGAATGCTGTCTTCCACTCATCTCCCTCTCTGATACACACCAGGTTGTATGCACTCCTGAGAACTAATTTGGTGAAGAAGCGCGCCCCATGCATTGATTCAATCACTGAAGGAACAAGAGGGAGAGGATAACTAAATCTTATCGTCTCCCTGTTCAGTGGTCGATAATCAATGCACGGGCGAAGACCTCCGTCCTTCTTCTTCACAAAGAAGAAACTTGAGGAGGCGGGCGAAGTGGAGGGACATATATACCCCTGGCGCAGGGACTCGGAGACGTTTGTTTCCATAGCCACCGTTTCAGCCTGTGACAGGGGGTATATATGACTCCTGGGAGGTACAGCGTCTACCCGGAGGTTTATCGCGCAATCCCCCACCTGATGAGGTGGTAATTTAGTAGCCTGCGTTTTAGAGAACGCTTGCACCAGATCTAGGTATTCAGGGGGAATGCACACAGTGGAGGTACTGTCTGGACTTTCCACCGTGGTTGCACCAACGGAAAGTGTGGAGTGCTAGCCAAGGGATACCTAATACCACAGGGAAAGCAGGAGACTCAATAATGGAAAAAGTAACCTGTTCACAATGAGTCTCCTGGGTAATCATGGTGACTGGTGCAGTAACTTCCTTAACCAACCCGGACCCTAATGGTCGACTATCAAGTGCTCTGATGGGGCGTGGAATGGAAAGGGGAATCAATGGAATGCCTATACGGTGTGCGAATGCCCTGTCCACAAAGTTACACTGGGGCACATCCATGTGCTCAGGAAAGGAGACAAGTATTTTACAGTGCGCAGCAGAGGGCTCTGAACGAGTGTGGGTGTTCAATAAATGGGGTGGTGCGTGAGTGCCCTGCCTGCCGCCTCCAGGCCCAAAAGAGCGTTGACTACGATGTGAGGTGGATTGTCCCTTCGTGCCAGACGTAGTGGCACTGTCGCTGTCCTCCTCTGCTCTCTCGACCGGCGGCTCCACCCAGCTCCATCGACTTGAGGTCCGAGTCTTCCGGGGTGGAAACGGGCAGACCCCTACCAGGACGTCCTCTGGCTGTCAGCAGGGTGTCCAACCGAATGGCCATGTCCACCAGTTTATCGAAGGACAACATGGTGTCCCGGCAGGCTAGCTCCCGTCGGACGTCTTCCCGCAGATGGCACCGGAAATGGTCGATCAGGGCCCGCTTGTTCCACCCGGACCCCGCTGCCAGCGTCCGGAACTCCAACGCGAAGTCCTGCGCAGTCCTCGTCCCCTGCCTCAGGTGGACCAGTCGCTCACCCGCCTCTCGACCCTCGGCCGGGTGGTCGAATACCGCCCGAAAGAGGCAAGCGAACTCCCTGTAGTCCTCCAACGCGGCTCCTCCTTCGTTCCACTTCGCGTTGGCCCACTCCAGGGCTCTCCCACAGAGGCAGGAAACGAGGACGGTCACCTTCTCTCGCTCCGATGGTGCCGGCCTGATGCTGGCGAAGTAAAGCTCCAATTGGAGGAGGAATCCCTGGCACAGCGTCGGGATATCTGGATCCCTCCTGGTGCTGGGGTGTAGGTGGCTGGATCCGGTTGGCCAGCTGGTCTCGACAGATCGGGTCTGCTCCTCTCCAGGCGTTGGACGACCTGAAGAACCCGATCCATCGCTTCCCCCAAGCTGGCCAGCATTGTGGAGTGCTCCTGGACCCGTGCCACGACTCCAGGCATGCGCTCTTCTCCCGCTGACTCCATAGCGGGTGGGTGATTCTGTGATGCGTGTGATAGAAGGAGTCAGGCGCAGGAGAGTAATATGCGTCCAAAGAGTTTATTCCGTCGATAAACAGTTGCGCAAGCATGCGACAACAACACTCAGGCACAGGGGAAATATCTACCTTGGCAACAATAAGGTAAGGGTAGATCAACCGAGCTACACACAGCTCACTACAAACAATCACCCACACAGACAAGGAAGCAGAGGGAACACTTATACAATGACTAATTGGGGATAAGGACCAGGTGTGTGTGATTAATTAGACAAGACAGGTGGAGTGATGATAAATGGATCGGCAGCAGCTAGTAAGCAGGTGACGACGAACGCCGAAACCTGCCCGAACAAGGAGGGGAAGCAGCCTCGGCGGAATTCGTGACAGTTTGCTTATCTTGCCAATGAAAAAGTAATTAAAGTAGTTGGCAATATCAGCAAGTTTTGTGATGAATGAGCCATCTGATTCAATGAATGATGGAGCCGTGTTTGCCTAAACTATTTTTATTTAGTTTAGTCACATGATTTCTTAATTTGCAGTACGTTTGCCAATCAGTTGGGCTACCAGACTTATCTATGTGAAAATGAACGTACCAAAATGAATTGCAAAACACACTGGGTATTATTATAGGCCTTGATTCGGGCCGCAGCTCATTAGTATAATACTCAGCATGCTTTGAAATGGTGCATTTTTACATTTATATTAGTAGTCATTGAGTAGACGCTCTTATCCAGAGTGACTTTCATCTTAAGATAGCTAGGTGAGACAACAACATACGGTAGAACCATCACCCTTCCAAAAGAACCCTTGAGGAACACACATTTTCTAGTGTGTATTTTGTATTTTGATTCCTGTGATCATCATAGAAGGGAACAGAAGGCATATCCGTGTTCCAGAGACTCTTAGCTTTCAGGAATGGGGTCATAATAGCTTATAGCCAAACTGGTTCAAATGCTAGAGCCAAATTCATAGAAAGAAAATACATTAAACATGCCATATTGGCTTCAGAAACCACCAGAAACCTGTTTAACACAGAGAGCTCTTGATTCTATCTGTTCTCCTCTACCAGTCCTTGCTTGAAAGTACCAGGATGTCTCTGGTTTTGAATCTGATTTTAGAGAACTGAATTTGAAAACTGAATCTGAATGCATCTGAGAAGTTGAATATATTAAACTTTGATAAACTTGATACACATACAATTAATACAACATCTACCATATTACATTTACATTTTAGTCATTTTGCAGACGCTCTTATCCAGAGCGACTTACAGGAGCAATTAGGGTTAAGTGCCTTGCTCAAGGGCACATTTACGTCATTTAGCAGACGCTCTTATCCGGAGCGACTCACAAATTGGTGCATTCACCCTATAGCCAGTGGGAAAACCACTTTACAATTTTTTTGTAAAGGATTACTTTATCCTATCCCAGGTAATCCTTAAAGAGGTGGGGTTTCAAATGTCTCCGGAAGGTGGTGAGTGACTCCGCTGTCCTGGCGTCGTGAGGGAGCTTGTTCCACCATTGGGGTGCCAGAGCAGCGAACAGTTTTGACTGGGCTGAGCGGGAACTATGCTTCCGCAGAGGAAGGGGAGCCAGCAGGCCAGAGGTGGATGAACGCAATGCCCTCGTTTGGGTGTAGGGACTGATCAGAGCCCGAAGGTACAGAGGTGCCGTTCCCCTCACTGCTCCATAGGCAAGCACCATGGTCTTGTAACGGATGCGAGCTTCAACTGGAAGCCAGTGGAGTGTGCGGAGGAGGGGGGTGACGTGAGAGAACTTGGGAAGGTTGAACACCAGACGGGCTGCGGCATTCTGGATGAGTTGTAGGGGTTTAATGGCACAGGCAGGGAGGCCAGCCAACAGCGAGTTGCAGTAGTCCAGACGGGAGATGACAAGTGCCTGGATTAGGACCTGTGCCGCTTCCTGTGTAAGGCAGGGTCGTACTCTCCGAATGTTGTAGAGCATGAACCTGCAGGAGCGGGTCACCGCCTTGATGTTAGCGGAGAACGACAGGGTGTTGTCCAGGGTCACGCCAAGGCTCTTCGCACTCTGGGAGGAGGACACAACGGAGTTGTCAACCGTGATGGCGAGATCATGGAACGGGCAGTCCTTCCCCGGGAGGAAGAGCAGCTCCGTCTTGCCAGGGTTCAGCTTGAGGTGGTGATCCGTCATCCATGCTGATATGTCTGCCAGACATGCAGAGATGCGATTCGCCACCTGGTTATCAGAAGGGGGAAAGGAGAAGATTAGTTGTGTATCGTCAGCGTAGCAATGATAGGAGAGGCCATGTGAGGATATGACAGAGCCAAGTGACTTGGTGTATAGGGAGAAAAGGAGAGGGCCTAGAACTGAGCCCTGGGGGACACCAGTGGTGAGAGCACGTGGTGCGGAGACAGCTTCTCGCCACGCCACTTGGTAGGAGCGACCGGTCAGGTAGGAAGCAATCCAGGAGTGAGCCGCGCCGGAGATGCCCAGCTCGGAGAGGGTGGAGAGGAGGATCTGATGGTTCACAGTATCAAAGGCAGCAGACAGGTCTAGAAGGACAAGAGCAGAGGAGAGAGAGTTAGCTTTAGCAGTGCGGAGAGCCTCCGTGACACAGAGAAGAGCAGTCTCAGTTGAATGACCAGTCCTGAAACCTGACTGGTTTGGATCAAGAAGGTCATTCTGAGAGAGATAGCAAGAGAGTTGGCTAAAGACGGCACGCTCAATAGTTTTGGAAAGAAAAGAAAGAACGGATACTGGTCTGTAGTTGTTGACATCAGTGGGATCGAGTGTTGGTTTTTTGAGAAGGGGAGCAACTCTCGCTCTCTTGAAGACGGAAGGGACATGGCCAGCGGTCAAGGATGAGTTGATCAGCGAGGTGAGGTAGGGGAGAAGGTCACCGGAGATGGTCTGGAGAAGAGAGGAGGGGATGGGGTCAAGCGGGCAGGTTGTTGGGCGGCCTGCAGTCACAAGTCGCAGGATTTTATCTGGAGAGAGAGGGGAGAAAGAAGTCAAAGCATAGGGTAGGGCAGTGTGAGTAGGACCAGCAGTGTCATTAGACTTAACAAACGAGGATCGGATGTCGTCAACCTTCTTTTCAAAGTGGTTGACGAAGTCATCCACAGAGAGAGAGGAGGGGGGGGGGGGGGGGGGATTCAGCAGGGAGGAAAAAGTGGCAAAGAGCTTCCTAGGGTTAGAGGCAGATGCTTGGAGTTTAGAGTGGTAGAAAGTGGCCTTAGCAGCAGAAACAGATGAAGAAAATGTAGAGAGGAGGGAGTGAAAAGATGCCAGGTCGGCAGGGAGTTTAGTTTTCTTCCATTTCCGCTCCGCTGCCCGGAGCGGAGCGGAATATATATTGAAACATAATATATAAATATTGAATTTGAATATTCAATTAAATTGAAATTGAATTTGAAAACAGAATGCAATATTAATTCAATTTAGTTTCAAAGTTCAATCTATGAATTCAATGATTACATTTATGCATTACAAATAAAATAAGATTACATATCTGAATACAAATTCAAAAACACTGAATTCAAATAGAGTTTCTGTTGGTACTGAAATCGCTCCGTACATGAATGGCCAATCATATTGATCAAATACAAATAGCATGACATTTATGCATGTGTGTGCAATGGTTTTCAATGGTACACTGCAACAGAGCAGGTTGAACTGGAATGCTGAACTGGAATGCAAAGATTTGCTGACGAGATCCACTGGCCTGACCAACTCTTTTTTACTGACACCATTTATGTCGGACCCGGCACGCGAAATAAAATAAATGAATGTGCCATAAAACAATAGGCTAAGTGGATTTCGACTCATTGTTACCACATTATATGGGACGTGCAAATTCAGTCACATTAGATGTGACCCGTTTCAGGAAGCTAGGCATATGACGCACATCACTACTTCACAGGAGAGGCATTTGAACATTTTATTTAATTTTTTATTATCAAAATGTGTTTTATGGCAGGAATGCCTTCTGGAACATGTGAACTTTCATTTGCCTTAATAACAAAATTGTATGCAAATGTTAAATTACGAGCCTAGTTGGTTTAGCCACGGAGAAATACAGGAACCTTCCGGCTATTCATGATTGGCTGAGATAATGAATGTGCTGGACATGCCGAGAGATGAGTTCCGATTGGTCTGCCATGTAGCATGGTTCTGTATATCACATGAGCTGCCCAACATGTGTAGATAATCCTTTCTAAGATGGCTTTTTTTAAAGATATCATGGAGAACTGAAAAAGGGTTGCTACTGCTCTCAACATTGCTGCCCTGAAGTTAACAGGCGCTATTGACAAAGATCAGTGGGAAAACATTGTGATGGACTACTTTCTGGAGGACGACCGTGCAATGCTGACTCTCTCTAACTCTAAAAATGAATCAGACGATGAGGAAATCCCTGATATAGTTTAAAAACATTTTCATTGAACCAGACATTGTAGAGTCTTCTGATGACAGTGATGGGGAAGAAACGGCGATCAACGGTGTTGTTGTCACGAAAGAAGTTGACCGAGTTTTGAAATCAGTGGAATACCCGGTGGAAGCAGAGTGATGATTCAGGGAGAGTCGAAAAGAGTCGAAAAGAGAACACAGAAGGCTTTTGTATAAAACACCTGTCTCCGGATTACATCTTCAAACTAAGGGCAACCATGGCATCCGTGACAGAGAGGGAAAAGCGTTCCTCCATGCATACAGATATTATACGTTTCTAATTTTGTCAGAAAGTTGTTCTCATTGCAAGTTAAAGTGTACTGTTAGCTAGATAGCTAACGTTACGTGTATGATCTGTGTAATAATATCTGTATCTCAGAAAGCCATTTGCATTGCATAACCTAATATTAGCTAGCTAGCTAACATTGAACATAGTTGGTTAGTTTTAGCTACCTGCAGAGTTGGGATTATGGTTCATTGTTTAGCTAGCTAGCTACATGTCTAAACAAAATACTCCACTATGCAAGAAACCATTTCACTATACCGTTTACACCTTCTGTATCTTGTGCATGTGACAAATAAACTTAGATTTTATATGATATTGTGTGTGTTAACCAGAGACGGCAATGTGAACAACACCAAAGTCAGATTAGGATATAGGCCAATGACTAAATACAGTGTATTTTTACCACTACTTTATGCTACTACGTTTAGTCTCGAAATCTTTGATTGTTTTCTACACTACCTTACTCACTCTGTTTAGCACATGGCCTCACATGTGAATCCTTAAAGAGAAGGGTGGGGCTAAGGCTTAAGAGGGTTTGAACGATGCTGAATGGGTGTAGACAAATAAAAGCTCTCCAATAGGTGTACCAAAACATTCAAGGACCATTCAAGGACATCTAAGGGCCATTTTCTCAAAAGTGAAAGTTTATCAACTTTCAAAGCAGAATTACTTTCCCATTGTTCCTCAAATGCAGTGTATGATATACCATTTTCTAGCTCTGAGTCTCTACTTTTATCCAATGTAAAAAACAATTTTTCAAATTTTGCTACATAGGATCGAATCCATGGGTCACATATGAGATGTGCAAATTCATGCTATCTCCCTTCGTGTAAAGACGTCTGACTGTAACCACAGCACACACACCACCCACACCGGTACCGAGAGGGAGGACAGACAGCAGACTGTTTCCCTGTCAGCTTCGTGACTAACTAACGTTCTATCAATAGATCTCTAGAAGATGCAAATTGTTCATTCTAGTGGGATGACTAGCGAGTTGAAAAGTAGCCTATTTAGTTTAAGAGGAAAAGTACCCTGCTGAAAATGAGTATGTAATCGGCTGTATAGCCGTCAGCCGGTGGAAAACACTGACTGTCAAAATAAATACGTAGGGGAGTACATCCTGTTTACCTGCCCATCAACCTGACCGATCACCTGACCACCTGACCTTCCACCCGTCCACCAGGCCGCCCATCTGACATAAACAAAACCGTTTCTCTCTCACTTTATCTCTCTGACTCTCTCTGACACTCTCCCTCTCCCTCTCCCCTTCTCTCCCTCTCTCTCTCCCCTTCTCTCTCTGTCTCTCTCTCCCTCTTCTCGCTCTCGCTCTCTATCTCTCTCTCTGACTATCTCTCTCTTGTTGGGGGTCATTGTGGCCCCGTCTGACGATACCCCCGGACAGGGCCAATCAGGTAGTATAGAACCCCATCCACTTTTCCAAAGCACAGCCCCCCCACACCAAATCAAATCAAATCAAAGTTTATTTTTCACTAAATCAAAAGGAGGATATATACCTAGGTAATGGTACGGGTAAAGGTGATGTGTACACCAAGGAACTTGAAGCTTTCCACCTTCTCCACTGCGGTCCCGTCGATGTGGATAGGGGGGTGCACACTCTGCTGTTTCCTGAAGTCCACGATCATCTGCTTCGTTTTGTTGACATTGAGTGAGAGGTTACAGTGGGGGAAAAAAGTATTTAGTCAGCCACCAATTGTGCAAGTTCTCCCACTTAAAAAGATGAGAGAGGCCTGTAATGTTCATCATAGGTACACGTCAACTATGACAGACAAAATGAGATTTCTTTTCTCCAGAAAATCACATTGTAGGATTTTTAATGAATTTATTTGCAAATTATGGTGGAAAATAAGTATTTGGTCAATAACAAAAGTTTCTCAATACTTTGTTATATACCCTTTGTTGGCAATGACACAGGTCAAATGTTTTCTGTAAGTCTTCACAAGGTTTTTAACACACTGTTGCTGGTATTTTGGCCCATTCCTCCATGCAGATCTCCTCTAGAGCAGTGATGTTTTGTGGCTGTCGCTGGGCAACACGGACTTTCAACTCCCTCCAAAGATTTTCTATGGGGTTGAGATCTGGAGACTGGCTAGGCCACTCCAGGACCTTGAAATGATTCTTATGAAGCCACTCCTTCGTTGCCCGGGCAGTGTGTTTGGGATCATTGTCATGCTGAAAGACCCAGCCACGTTTCATCTTCAATGCCCTTGCTGATGGAAGGAGGTTTTCACTCAAAATCTCACGATACATGGCCCCATTCATTCTTTCCTTTACACGGATCAGTCGTCCTGGTCCCTTTGCAGAAAAACAGCCCCAAAGCATGATGTTTCCACCCCCATGCTTCACAGTAGGTATGGTGTTCTTTGGATGCAACTCAGCATTCTTTGTCCTCCAAACATGACGAGTTGAGTTTTTACCAAAAAGTTATATTTTGGTTTCATCTGACCATATGACATTCTCCCAATCCTCTTCTGGATCATCCAAATGCACTCTAGCAAACTTCAGATGGGCCTGGACATGTACTGGCTTAAGCAGGGGGACACGTCTGGCACTGCAGGATTTGAGTCCCTGGTGGCATAGTGTGTTACTGATGGTAGGCTTTGTTACTTTGGTCCCAGCTCTCTGCAGGTCATTCACTAGGTCCCCCCGTGTGGTTCAGGGATTTTTGCTCACCGTTCTTGTGATCATTTTGACCCCACGGGGTGAGATCTTGCGTGGAGCCCCAGATCGAGGGAGATTATCAGTGGTCTTGTATGTCTTCCATTTCCTAATAATTGCTCCCACAGTTGATTTTTTCAAACCAAGCTGCTTACCTATTGCAGATTCAGTCTTCCCAGCCTGGTGCAGGTCTACAATTTTGTTTCTGGTGTCCTTTGACAGCTCTTTGGTCTTGGCCATAGTGGAGTTTGGAATGTGACTGTTTGAGGTTGTGGACAGGTGTCTTTTATACTGATAACAAGTTCAAACAGGTGCCATTAATACAGGTAACGAGTGGAGGACAGAGGAGCCTCTTAAAGAAGACGTTACAGGTCTGTGAGAGCCAGAAATCTTGCTTGTTTGTAGGTGACCAAATACTTATTTTCCACCATAATTTGCAAATAAATTCATAAAAAATCCTACAATGTGATTTTCTGGAGAAAAAAAATCTCAATTTGTCTGTCATAGTTGACGTGTACCTATGATGAAAATTACAGGCCTCTCTCATCTTTTTAAGTGGGAGAACTTGCACAATTGGTGGCTGACTAAATACTTTTTTTCCCCACTGTATTTTCCTGGCACCACACTCCCAGAGCCCTCACCTCCTCCCTGTAGGTGGTCTCGTCATTGTTGGTAATCAAGCCTACTACTGTTGTGTCGTCTGCAAACTTGATGATTGAGTTGGAGGCGTGCTTGGCCACGCAGTCATGGGTGAACAGGGAGTACAGGAGGGGGCTGAGTATGGACCCTTGTGGGGCCCCCGTGTTGCGGATCAGCAAAGTGAAGATGTTGTTTCCTACCTTCACCACCTGGGGGCGGCCCGTCAGGAAGTCCAGGACCCAGTTGCACAGGGTGGGGTTCAGACCCAGGGCCTCGAGCTTAATGATGAGCTTGGAGGGTACTATGGTGTTGAATGCTGAGCAAAAGTCAATGAACAGCATTCTTACATAGGTATTCCTCTTGTCCAGATTGGATAGGACAGTGTGCAGTGTGATGGCGATTGCATCGTCTGTGGATCTATTGGGGCGGTAAGCAAAATTGAAGTGGGTCTAGTGTGACAGGTAAGGTAGAGCTAGGGTGACAGGTAAGGTAGAGAGTGAGTTACCGCCGCTTTGATATCCAATAGTTTTCCCCGGCTGTATGTAATGATACAAAACACTTTCTAAGCTAATAATGTAAAAAATAATACATAAAAGCACAAAATACTGCAAAGTTTCCTAAGAGCTAGTCGCGAGGCCGCCATCTTCGTCGGCGTCAGTCTCAGTGATGTACTGGGTCGTACGTACTACCCTCTGTAGCGCCTTACGGTCAGATGCAGAGCAGTTGCAATACAAGGCAGTGATGCAATCGGTCAGGATGCTCTCGATGGTGCAGCTGTATAACTTTTTGAGGATCTGGGGACCCATGCCAAAAATGTGTTGTTGTGGAAAAATGTGTTGTTGTGCCCTCTTCATGACTGTCTTGGTGTGTTTGGACCATGATAGTTTGTTGGTGATGTGGACACCAAGGAACTTAAACTCTCGACCCGCTCCACTACAGCCCCATCGATGTTAATGGGGGCGTGTTTTGCCCGCCTTTTCCTGCAGTACACGATCATCTCCTTTGTCTTGCTCACATTGAGGGAAAGTTTGTTGTCCTGGCACCACATGGCCAGGTCTCTGATCTCCTCCCTATAGACTGTCTCATCGTTGTCAGTGATCAGACACTGTTGTGTCGTTAGCAAACTTAATGATGATGTTGGAGTCGTGCTTGGCCACGCAGTCATAGGTGAACAGGGAGTACAGGAGGGGACTAAGCATGCACCCCTGAGGGGTCACAGTGTTGAGGATCAGTGTGGCAGACGTGTTGTTGCCTACCCTTACCACCTGGTGGCGGCCCATCAGGAAGTCTAGGATCCAGTTGCAGAGGGAGGTGTTTAGTCCCAGGGTCCTTAGCTTAGTGATGAGCTTTGTGGGCACTATGGTGACCTTCAAGAGACACACACATGGAGGAGTGGGACAGAAGAGGACATGAAGCCATGAGATGTTCCTATCAGTCACAAAGAGACAGATACATGGAGGACAGGGACAGAAGAGGACATGAAGCCCTGAGATGTTCCTACCAGTCCCAAAGAGACAGATACATGGAGGATAGGGACAGAAGAGGACATGAAGCCCTGAGATGTTCCTACCAGTCCCAAAGAGACAGATACATGGAGGAGAGGGACAGAAGAGGACATGAAGCCCTGAGATGTTCCTATCAGTCCCAAGAGACCAGATACATGGGAGGACAGGGACAGAGAGGACATGAAGCCCTGAGATGTTCCTACCAGTCCCAAAGAGACAGATACATGGAGGAGAGGGACAGAAGAGGACATGAAGCCCTGAGATGTTCCTATCAGTCCCAAAGAGACAGATACATGGAGGAGAGGGACAGAAGAGGACATGAAGCCCTGAGATGTTCCTACCAGTCCCAAAGAGACAGATACATGGAGGAGAGGGACAGAAGAGGACATGAAGCCCTGAGATGTTCCTACCAGTCCCAAAGAGACAGATACATGGGAAAGGAGAAAAGGGGGAGAG
>LR778265.1:56464577-56598596 GCA_902810595.1 Coregonus sp. 'balchen' | reverse complement strand
CCTAACCATCAGGTCCTAATGGCCTGGTACTCAGGGCTCTATTGTCCCTCTAACCATCAGGTCCTAATGGCCTGGTACTCAGGGCTCTATTGTCCCTCTAACCATCAGGTCCTAATGGCCTGGTACTCAGGGCTCTATTGTCCCCTCTAACCATCAGGTCCTAATGGCCTGGTACTCAGGGCTCTATTGTCCCTCTAACCATCAGGTCCTAATGGCCTGGTACTCAGGGCTCTATTGGCCCTCTAACCATCAGGTCCTAATGGCCTGGTACTCAGGGCTCTATTGTCCCTCTAACCATCAGGTCCTAATGGCCTGGTACTCAGTGCTCCATTGTCCCTCTAACCATCAGGTCCTAATGGCCTGGTACTCAGGGCTCTATTGTCCCTCTAACCATCAGGTCCTAATGGCCTGGTACTCAGGGCTCTATTGTCCCTCTAACCATCAGGTCCTAATGGCCTGGTACTCAGGGCTCTATTGTCCCTCTAACCATCAGGTCCTAATGGCCTGGTACTCAGAGCTCTATTGTCCCTCTAACCATCAGGTCCTAATGGCCTGGTCTCAGGGCTCTATTGTCCCTCTAACCATCAGGTCCTAATGGCCTGGTACTCAGGGCTTATTGTCCCTCTAACCATCAGGTCCTAATGGCCTGGTACTCAGCACTCTATTGTCCCTCTAACCATCAGGTCCTAATGGCCTGCTACTCAGGGCTCTATTGTCCCTCTAACCATCAGGTCCCTAATGGCCTGGTACTCAGGGCTCTATTGTCCCTCTAACCACTCTGACATTAATTCAAATGCAATCAACAAAATAACTTCAAACAATTATCATCAAAACAGTATGTGCTTTTAAAACTCACCTCACTTTGATTGATCGATTTGAAGAAAGAAGTTCCGCAGCAGATTGAAACTGACTGGAAAACATGGTCTCTACGGATGTTGTTTCAAATCCTAACAACGTAATGACCAGCCCTTTCTGTCACGTTGTATAATGATTAGAAGACAGGCGCAGGAATATGTCTTAGGGGTTTAATTACTCCACCCAACACAAACACGTACACCACCAGTCAAAAGTTTTAGAACACCAAGAGTGTGCGAAGCTGTCAAGGCAAAGCGTGACTATTTGAAGAATCTCAAATATAAAATATATTTTGGTTTGTTTAACACTTTTTGGGTTACTACATGATTCCATATGTGTTATATCATAGTTTTGATGTCTTGACTATTATTCTACAATGTGGAAAATAGTAAAAATGAAGAAAAACACTTGAATGAGTAGCTGTTCTAAAACTTTTGATCGGTAGTGTATATACAGTGAGGGGAAAAAAGTATTTGATCCCCTGCTGATTGCCCACTGACAAAGACATGATCAGTCTATAATTTTAATGGTAGGTTTATTTGAACAGTGTAGTGGCTTCCTTTCCTCTTTACCATAGCCACTGCCCTAGCCTGAAGCGGGGTTGTTTCGGACGCATACAGTCCACACTCAACGTTTCCAAACGGCCAAACATTCAATGAGATCCAGGGATATAGTGCAACAGAAAATGTTTATTCTTCTTATCTAACAAAAAGGTATTCTCCAATCAACTTAAAGCAGAGATTACTTGAAATGCAAATACATAATATAATATGACCTGTCTATCTGTATTTCTGTATGTCTATATGGTCAAAAAACTATACCGCTCCCGCATCTAGCAAGGACTCCTCCCCCCGAAGGCCCAACTTCCTGCCTTTATACTAACACAATTAACACAGTACAATGAATGGGCAAGAGGGGGGGCCAAAATGGCTGAGTTACACTAATAACAAATGAATATATCTCAATCCGGAAAATAAATCATAAAGGTACGTACCTAATATTTCATCATATACATTAATATTTAATATATTTACACAAATGTACATGGAGCTCCGTATGTTCAGTCTTTTATACAAAATATGCCCAAATCGGCTCTAACAAACAGTGAGAGACAGAATAACAATAAAAAAGTCCAGAAAAACGCATGTCAAAAATGTTATCAATTGATTTGCATGATAATGAGGGAAATAAGTATTTGACCCCTCTGCAAAACATGACTTAGTACTTGGTGGCAAAACTCTTGTTGGCAATCACAGAGGGCAGACGTTTCTTGTAGTTGGCCACCAGCTTTGCACACATCTCAGGAGGGATTTTGTCCCACTCCTCTTTGCAGATCTTCTCCAAGTCATTAAGGTTTCGAGGCTGACGTTTGGCAACTCGAACCTTCAGCTCCCTCCACATATTTTCTATGGGATTAAGGTCTGGAGTCTGGCTAGGCCACTCCAGGACCTTAATGTGCTCCTTCTTGAGCCACTCCTTTGTTGCCTTGGCCGTGTGTTTTGGGTCATTGTCATGCTGGAATACCCATCCACGACCCATTTTCAATGCCCTGGCTGAGGGAAGGAGGTTCTCACCCAAGATTTGATGGCACATGGCCAAGTCCATCGTCCTTTTGATGCAGTGAAGTTGTCCTGTCCCCTTAGCAGAAAAACACCCCCAAAGCATAATGTTTCCACCTCCATGTTTGACGGAGGCGATGGTGTTCTTGGGGTCATAGGCAGCATTCCTCCTCCTCCAAACACGGCGAGTTGAGTTGATGCCAAAGAGCTCGATTTTGGTCTCATCTGACCACAACACTTTCACCCAGTTCTCCTCTGAATCATTCAGATGTTCATTGTTAAACTTCAGACGGCCCTGTATATGTGCTTTCTTGAGCAGGGGGACCTTGCGGGCGCTGCAGGATTTCAGTCCTTCACGGCGTAGTGTGTTACCAATTGTTTTCTTGGTGACTATGGTCCCAGCTGCCTTGAGATCATTGACAAGATCCTCCCGTGTAGTTCTGGGCTGATTCCTCACCCTTCTCATGATCATTCTAACTCCACGAGGTGAGATCTTGCATGGAGCCCCAGGCCGAGGGAGATTGACAGTTATTTTGTGTTTCTTCCATTTGCGAATAATTGCACCATTTGTTGTCACCTTCTCACCAAGCTGCTTGGCGATGGTCTTGTAGCCCATTCCAGCCTTGTGTAGGTCTACAATCTTGTCCCTGACATCCTTGGAGAGCTCTTTGGTCTTGGCCATGGTGGAGAGTTTGGATTCTGATTGATTGATTGCTTCTGTGGACAGGTGTCTTTTATACAGGTAACAAGCTGAGATTAGGAGCACTCCCTTTAAGAGTGTGCTCCTAATCTCAGCCCGTTACCTGTATAAAAGACACCTGGGAGCCAGAAATATTTCTGATTGAGAGGGGGTCAAATACCTATTTCCCTCATTAAAATGCAAATCAATGTATAACATTTTTTACATGCGTTTTTCTGGATTTTTTTTGTTGTTATTCTGTCTCTCACTGTTCAAATAAACCTACCATAAACATTATAGACTGATCATTTCTTTTTCAGTGGGCAAACGTACAAAATCAGCAGCCTATCAGAAGCTTCTAAAGCCATGACATCATTTTCTGGAATTTTCCAAGCTGTTTAAAGGCACAGTCAACTTAATGTATGTAAACTTCTGACCCACTGGAATTGTGATACAGTGAATTATAAGTGAAATAATCTGTCTGTAAACAATTGTTGGAAAAATTACTTGTGTCATGCATAAAGTAGATGCCCTGACCGACTTGCCAAAACCATAGTTTGTTAACAAGAAATGTGTGGAGTGGTTGAAAAACGAGTTTTAATGACTCTAACCTAAGTGTATGTAAACTTCCGACTTCAACTGTATATACAAAAGGGATTTAACCCAAACAGAGAGCGAGGTATAACCTCTTAACAATACACTGGACGAGACTTGTAAACAACCAGCGCACAATACACGGTATTCACGAGACCAATGGACAATGGGGAACAGAGGGCACATATATGCACATACTAATCAGGGGGAATGGGAACCAGGTGTGCGTAATGAGACAAGACAGTCCGGGGTTGGTGGTAATGATCCATGTCAGTGACGCCTAGAAAGCCGGTAAACGTAGACCTCCGGAGCTGGTGAACGGACTGAGCAGCAGTACCGGGGGGGATCCGTGACACTTTCTAAGGTGATGATTAATTGAAAACACCTGTACGCATATTAGAGCTTATGCATATGCACAGGCTTATGAGCCCAAGACGGAAAAAAGAAACAGAATAAAAATAATGCACCTTTGAGTGTGGACTGTATTATTATGGATACTGGATGGACTGGTTACCTTATGCTACTCTCCCAAATGTCTATCCAGGAGTCTGGGAGAGAACTTATGGCCCTAGGCCAGGGTTTCACAAACTCGGTTCCCAAGACCCCAAGGGGTGCACGTTTTGTTTTTTTGCCCTAGCACTACACAGCTGATTCAAATAATCAACTAATCGTCAAGCTTCGATCATTTGAATCAGCTGTGTAGTGTTAGGGCAAAACTAAACGTGCACCCCTTGGGGTTCCGAGAACCACGTTTGGGAAACGCTGCCCTAGGGGATACTATTGGTTCATTGATTGTGCAGGGCGGCCTACAATTGTAGTGAATTAGATTTTGAATAGCCTAGTAATAGGGAATGTTTTATATTTTCATAATTAATTGAGTGGCACATTACCTTCAGCCATACAGAATATCTCACCACCGTGCGTTTCCATCTCCTCCTCTCTTTCATTTATTCCTTTCTCCAGCGCGTAGACGAGATGTCAACAGTTTAGTGAAATATGTTTAGTTGCGAAAACATGTTACTATCGATGTTCCCGAACAGATTTCACTTGGTTTCCCAAATGAAGCACTGGGTAGCTGCAGGAACAGGGTTGGAGAACCCAGAGTTTGGGGACGGAATATCACCTGTTGTGCAGCAGGAGCATCCACGGAGTGACATACACGTTCTTCTATTTATTTCAGCTGCTCATATTGAGCACAGCTCCACTATAAAATCATGTAGCCCACATATGTTTTGATTTCTAAAGACATTCTAATGATTGTATCATTCACAACTAAAGTTGCCAAATAACTCTAAATCTAGTTTATAGGACCTGTTTCAAATGATCCCTTTTACGATTCAACATAGCCACTTCATATGCGCACTCGCTCCAGAACGGGAAAAATATCATTTCTATTTTTATTCAGCTAAGTTCAGTTATATTTCTTCTTACTATAAAATCATATAATATAAAATATAAGCATATCTTGTCTGCTAAATGAAAAGGCCTACAGCCTATGGCATGGAGCATAGCCAGATAACATACAGTAGGCCAACTTATATTCTGTTCTTCTGAAATATATTTTCTTCATATCATAATGTTTCTTTAGACCTGACTAAAATATACAATAGATTTATTGTGATGGCGTATATTAAATTAATTTATTAAACGTTTAAATGTAGATGTTCCAAAGGTGTGCATCAGCTGCTTGTCTGCTGATTGGATGCCTGGAGGACTGGAGATGCTAAACGTGTTAATTAACGTTAAATTACCGTGAAAATGGCAGACTTTTGCATGACAATAAGCAGCTGACAAAACGTCATGACCACCACAGTCGTAACTCTGCCCATCTTCTGATCACTCCCTCCATCCCTCTGTCTCTGTTTCCTGTTGCGTCCGGAATGGATTGGAGTCACAGAGGTCAAACTCACATTAAAAGGTCAAGGGTTAAGGGGTCACATACACATCATCACATCATCACACGATGGAGGTTGTTTCCCTTGTAAATATGAACCTTTTCCACCCTGAGGGGTAGACTATTATGGTCTGGCATTTCCCCCTGCTTACCCTGTACTGTAGTATGTATCTCTAGCCTGTCTATTACACCTGTCCCTAACGTCCGGTGGTCCTCTGTAGCTCAGCTGGTAGAGCACGGCGCTTGTAACGCCAGGGTAGTGGGTTCGATCCCCGGGACCACCCCATACACAAAAAATGTATTCACGCATGACTGTAAGTCACTTTGGATAAAAGCGTCTGCTAAATGGCTTATTATTATTTTCATCCTGATCTTGTCTGTTTACACTTATAAGATCTGATCACAATGTGTCTTTTTTAATCGTCTACACCTGTCTAAAATTGTGGGCACAATCAGAATGTGGACACGACGAGGACAATGGACCCATGTTAGAACCAGGTGTAAACGGGACTTCTGCGTGCTTTAGTGCCCACACAGGACGGAGGAAACAGTCGAATTACAGTATTTCATTAAAGCATGTGCATACACTGTAAATGAACACAGAACTAACTACGAATTGAATTGGAAGCCGGGATACAACGTAAGCCGCGTTAAAGGATAGCGGAAGGTAAATTAAATGTTCAGTGTTTACCATAAATGTGATCTCTACAAACATTGGGGGGGGGGGGGGGGGGGGGGGGATTCTGCATTGTCTGCTGTGTAGTGACATGCGCTGTTAGTGGGGCTCAGATTGAATCTCTAAACGTTGTTCT
The DNA here is from genome assembly GCA_902810595.1 of Coregonus sp. 'balchen'. NCBI lineage: Eukaryota > Metazoa > Chordata > Actinopteri > Salmoniformes > Salmonidae > Coregonus > Coregonus sp. 'balchen'. Next base: position 56,592,203 of record LR778265.1, on the reverse strand, counting down.
TATTTGTTAATCAGATAGATTAACACAACAAGTGTGAGCTGTGGTTAATGAAGCATGCAGATCGTTAGTGGGGAACAACAGCCTAGAAACACAGACACAGACCCGAAAGTTCATTCAGTAAATAGAAAATGAGGACATTGTTGTTTTATGATTAATTTAAAGACTGAATAATATCGTTCCATTAAGTCATGGTTGGTTTTGAAAATGTTGCATATAAATTATTATTTTTTGCGACGAGAGAGTTTGTGTCAGAGTTTGTGTGGAAAACTGGAAGTGATGCCCAGCCTTAATAATTGGGTTGTCGGGCTGCGGCAGAAAGAAAAACATTTATTTGGAATGTTCTGTTATTTTGGTTATCTTGGGTACCATGACAACAACTAGCCTCTGGTGATTCCAACCGTATCGCAGTGATTTCCAATGCTTTCTCAATTGGAGTCGTACGTTGACGTACAGCGGAGGTGTCAGGTCAAAGGAAATAAGTTTAAGGAGGATTTAATACAGAAACTGGTTTCCATTCTGAAATAGAAACACTTCCTGAAGAGTCCATTAACAGTCATCTCACACAACAAGAAGAAGGCTGAACAACAACAGATGGTTCTCATTTGATGTGCCAAGTTCCTTTCAAAGATAACTTTTCACCAGCCTGCGTCCAAAATGGCACCGTATTCCCTATTTAGTGCACTACTTTTGACCACAGCCCATAGGGCAATAAATAGGGGATATGGTTCCCTTTTCGGACACAAGCTTCAGGACAATGTCCTCCTTTCCTTTCTTTGTCCCACTCAGTCTTGGAAGGCAGGTAACTCCTTCCTCTGCAGGACAGTGTTGTGTTCTGCTACAGGGCTGAGGATCTTTCCTCTGCAGGACTGTGTTCTGCTACAGGGCTGAGGGTCTTTCCTCTGCAGGACAGGACAGTATTCTGCTACAGGGCTGAGGGTCTTTCCTCTGCAGGACATTGTTCAGCTACTGGGCTGAGGGTCTTTCCTCTGCCGGGCAGTGCTGTGTTCTGCTACAAGGCTGAGGGTCTTTCCTCTGTAGGACAGTGCAGTGTTCTGCTACAGGGCTGAGGCTCTTTCCTCTGCAGGGCAGTATTCTGCTACAGGGCTGATGGTCTTTCCTCTGCAGGGCAGTGCTGTGTTCTGCTACAGGGCTGAGGATCTTTCCTCTGCAGGGCAGTGCTGTGTTCTGCTACAGGGCTGAGGATCTTTCATCTGCAGGACAGTGCTGTGTTCTGCTACAGGGATGAGGGTCTTTCCTCTGCAGGGCATTGTTCTGCTACAGGGCTGAGGGTCTCTCCTCTGCAGGACATTGGTCAGCTACTGGGCTGAGGGTCTTTCCTCTGCCGGGCAGTGCTGTGTTCTGCTACAAGGCTGAGGATCTTTCCTCTGCAGGACATTGTTCAGCTACAGGGCTGAGGGATATACTGATGCTATATCTTAATTTGATCATGCTGTTGTTGCAGGAATTTTCCAGCACAGCAGGAAATGCAAACTTGGAGTGTATTCAAGGTTTAAAAACGTTTTGTCTATATTCATCTGCTTATTGAAATTTAAAATAAAAATGTGTACATTTCCACTTTAAAATGTCAGATCTGAATTACCCTAACAAAAAAAATTATCAACCCCTACAAAAATATGTATATAAATTATAACTCACCTTTCCTGTTGCTGCCGGATTATTTTCCTGCTGTTGAAAACTGGCTCAATTATATACGCAGTGTGTAGAGCTGGTGTACAGACTCAGTCTGTGTCAGTAGGTTAGAGGGACAGTCTACTACCTGTCTGTCCTCCCCTCCTCTCCCCCCTCAGTCCTACATACTAAGCTTTCCTCCTCGGCCTCCCCCTCAGTCTACTACCTGTTCTGTCCTCCCCTCCTCCCCGCCCCCCTCCGCTACTAACTAGCTGTCTCCTCTCTCCCCTCAGTCTACTACCTTTCCTGTCCTCCCCGCCTCGCTCCCCCCTCAGTCTACTAACTATCTGTCTCCTCCTCTCCGCCCCTTCAGTCTACTAATAGCTGTCCCCTCCTCTCCCCCCTCAGTCTACTAACTATCTGTCTCCTCCTATTCCCCCTCGAGTCCTACTACCTTCGGGCTCCCCCCCTCCTCTCCCCCCTCAGTCTACTAACTGTCTGTCCTCCCCTCCTCTCCGGCCCTCAGTCTAACGACTACTGTCCCCTCCTCCCCCCCTCATTCAACTAACTAGCTGTCCCGCCACCTCTCCCCCTTCGTCTACTAACAACTGTCCGCAACCGCTCCCCCCTCAGTCTACTAACAGCTGTCCCCTCCTCGCCCCCCGCAGTCCTCACTAACTAGCTGTCCCCTCCTCTCGCCCCCCCCTCAGTCTACTAACTAGCTGTCTCCTCCTCTCCCCCTCAGTCTACTAACTAGCTGTCTCCTCCTCTCCCCCCTCAGTCTACTAACTAGCTGTCTCCTCCTCTCCCCCCGCAGTTCGACTACTAACGAGCTGGCTCCTCCTCTCCTCCCCCCTCAGGCTACGAACCGGCTGTCCTCCCCTCCTCTCCCCCCTCAGTCGACACCTGGCTGGCTGTCCTCCCCGCCTCCGCTCCCCCCTCAGTCTACGAACGAGCTGTCCCCTCCTCTCCCCCCCCCGCAGCTACGAACTAAGCCGGTGCCCCTCCTCTCCCCCCGCCGCTACTCCCGGGCTGGCCTCCCCTCTCTCCCCCCCTCATCTACTACCTGTCCTGTCCGCCCCGCCTCGCTCCCCCTCAGTCGCTACGAACGGCTGTCTCCTCTCTCCCCCCCCGCAGCGAACCTACCTGTTTCCTCCCCTTCCGCCCCCCCTCAGTCCTACTAACAGCTGTCGCTCTCTCCCCCCCCTCAGTCTACGAACTAGCGGTCCCCGCTCCCCCCCTCAGTCTAACTACTAGTCTTCCCCGTCCCCCCTCCGCCCCCCCATCCCCTAAACGGACTAGCTGGCCTCCTCTCTCCCCCCAGTCGACTACCTGGCGGTCCTCCCCGCCTCGCCTCCCCTCCATCTACTACCTGTCTGTCCTCCCTCCGCTCCCCCCTGCAGTCGAACTAACTAGCTGCCACCCCTCCTCTCCCCCCGCAGGCTACTAACTAGCGGCCCCTCCCGCCCTCTCCCCGCAGTCTACTACTGACTGCTCCTCCTCGCCCCCCTCAGGCGACTACCGGTCCCGGCCTCCCCGCCGCTCCCCCGCAGGCTACGAACTAGCTGGCCCCACCTCGCCCCCCTCAGCGACGACACCGGTCCCCACCTCTCCCCTCGTCTACTAACGACGGGCCCCTCCCTCCGCGCACCCCGCAGTCGACGAACGACGAGGCCCCTCCTCCCCCCCCCCTCAGGCTAGACTAACGGCCTGGCGCCGCCTCGCCCCCTCAGGCTACTAACTAGCGGGCTCCTCCGCTCCCCCCTCAGTCTACGACTAGCGGTCTCCTCCTCGCCCCCCCAGTCGAGCGAACGAGCGTCGCCTGCGCCACGCCCCCCGCAGTCTCTACCGGCGGCCTCCGCCCGCTCCGCGCCCCCCTCAGGCGACTAACTAGCTGGTCTCCGCCCTCTCCCGCCCTCCCCCCTCAGGCTACGACTGCTGTCCCTGCCTCGCCCCTCAGGCGACTACCGGTCTGTCCTCCCCTCCTCTCCCCCCTCAGGCTACTACCGGGCGGGCCACCGTCTCTCGCCCCCCTCAGTCTACGACCGGGCTGTCCGCCCCCGCCTCTCCCCCTCAGTCGACTAACTAGCTGTCCCCTCCTCCGCCCCCCCAGTCGACTAACTAGCTGTCCCCTCCTCGCCCCCCCCGCATCTACGAACTGCCTCCCCGCCTCTCCCCCATCAGTCTACTAACTAGCGTCCCTCCTCTCCCCCCTCAGTCTCTAACTAGCTGGTCTCCTCCGCTCCCCCCTCAGTCTACTAACTAGTGCCCCTCCTCTCCCCCTCATCTACTAACTATCTGTCCCCTCCTTCTCCCCCTCAGGCTTAACGACTGTCCTCCTCTTCCCCCCTCAGTCTACTAACAGCTGTCACCCTCCTCTCCCCCCTCAGTCTACTCACTATCTGTCCCCCCGGTCCTCTCCCCCCTCAGGCTACTAATTAGCTGTATCCTCCGCTCCCCCCTCGCGGCCGAACGAACTAGCTGGTTCTCCTCCTCCCCCCCCTCATTCTACTACTACTGTCCCCTCCTCGCCCCCCCTCAAGTCTCTAATTGCTTCTCCCTCCTCCTCTCCCCCCTCAGTCCTACTAAACTAGCTGTCCCCTCCTCCCCTCCCCGCCCTCCCCCCTCACTACTAACTAGTTCTCAGCCTCTCCCCCCTCAGTCTACTAACTAGCTGTCTCCTCCTCTCCCCCCTCAGTCTACTAACTAGCTGTCCCCTCCTCTCTCCCCGAAGTCTACACTAGCTGTCTTCCTCGCTCTCCCGCCCTCAGTCACTACCTGTCTGTCCCTCCCCTCCTCTCCCCCCTTCCAGTCTACACCTAGCTGTCCCCTCCTCTCCCCGCTCCTCTCCCCCTCATCCTACTCCCTGTAGTCCTCCCCCCGCCCCCCCTCAAGTCGACTAACTACTGCCCCTCCTCTCCCCCCTCAGTCTACTAACTGCTGTCCTCTATCCTCTTCCCCCCCCGCAGTCTACCACTAGCTGTCCCCTCCTCTCCCCCTCCAGTCTACAACTAGCTGTCACCCTCCTCTCCCATCCCCCCTCATCTACGAACTAGCTTCTCCTCCTCTCCCTCCCCCCTCATCTACAACTAGCTGTCCCCTCCTCAGCGTCCCCCCTCTCCCATCCTCGCCCACTCAGTCTACGACTAGCTGTCCCTCCTCTCCCACTCATTTACTAACTAGCTGTCCCCTCCTCTCCCCCCTCAGTCTACTAACTAGCTGTCTCCTCCTCTCCCCCCTCAGTCTACTAACTAGCTGTCCCCTCCTCTCCCCCCTCAGTCTACTAACTAGCTGTCTCCTCCTCTCCCCCCTCAGTCTACTAATTAGCTGTCCCTCCTCTCCCCCCTCAGTCTACTACTACTGTCCTCCTCTCTCCCCTCTCCCCACTCAGTCTACTAAATAACTGTCCCCCCCTCTCCCCCCGCAGTCCTACAACTAGCTGTCTCCTCTCTCCACCTTATCTAGCTACTACTGTCCCCCTCCTCTCCCCCCTCGTCTACTAACTTACTACCTGTCTTGTCCTCCCCCCTCCCCCCCTCAGTCTACTCCTGTCTGTCCGCCCCTCCTCTCCCCCTCTCTGCTACTAAACTAGCTGTCCCCTCCTCTCCCCCTCATCTCCGTACCCTTCTGTCCTCCCCCTCCTCTCCCCCCTCATTCTACTACCTAGCTGTCTCCTCCTCTCACCTCACCCTCAGGTCGACTAACTAGCTGTCCCCTCCTCTCCCCCCCATCGACTACCTGTTCTGTCCACCCCCTCCCTCTCCCCCTCGTCTACTAACGAGCTGTCTCCCCTTCCCCCCTCAGCTACTACCTGTCTGTCCCCGTCCTCTCCCCCTCCCCCCCCTCAGTCACTACTACTTGTCTCCTCCTCTCGCCCTCAGTCTACTAACTAGCTGTCCCTCCTCTCCCCCCCTCATCTACTACGTCTACTACCTCTCTGTCTCCCTCCTCTCCCCCCTCAGTCTAACTTTAACTAGCTGTCTCCCTCCTCTCCCCCCTCAGGCCTACACCTGTCTGTCCTCCCCTACTCTCCCCCTCAGTCTACGACCTGGCCCCTGTCTCCCCTCCTCGCCCCCCCTCAGTCTACTAACTGCTTGTCTCCGCCGCTCCCCCCGCATTCTACTACAGCTGTCCCCATCCTCTCCCCCCTCAGTCGACTGACCTGTCTGGTCCTCCCCGCCCGCTCCCCCCACGTCCGACGAACAGCGGTCCCCTCCCGCCCCCTCAGTGACCCTACTGGCCTGTTCCCTCCCCTCCTTTCCCCCCCTCTCTCTACCTACTGCTCCTCCTCCTCCCCCCTCATCTACAACCTGTCTTCCTCCCCTCCTCTCCCCTCTCCCACCCTCATCGATTACTAACTCGCTTCTCCCAGCTCGTCTCCCTCTCCTCGCCCCCCTCAGTCTCTACCTTTCTTCATCCCCTCCTCGCCCCCCTCAGTCGCTACCTGTCTGTCCCCCCGCCTCTCCCCTCATCTACTAACTGCTTCCCCCTCCCTCCCCCCTCAGTCCCTACTACCTGGCCGGCCGCCCTCCTCTCCCCCCTTCAGTCTACGACTAGCTGTCCCCGCCTCTCCTCTCCCCTCAGTCGACTTACCGGTCTGGTCCCGTCCTCTTCCCCCCTCAGTCTCACTACCTACTGTCCTCCCCTCCTCTCCCCCTCGTCTACTAACTCTGTCTCCTCCTCCTCCCCCCCTCATCTACGATCTACTGTCGCCTCCTCCCCCCTCAGTCTACGAACTAGCGGTCCCCACCGCTCCCCCCCTCGTCGACGCCTGTCGGGTCCGCCCCTCCTCTCCCCCCGCAGTCTACTAACTAGCGTCCCTCCTCTCCCCCCGCAGTCACGAACTAGCGGGCTCCTCCTCTCCCCCCCTCGTCTCGACGAGCTGTCGCCTCCTCTCCCCCTCATCTACTAACTAGCTGTCCCCCCTCTCCCCCCCTCATCTACTAACTAGCGGTCTCCCACCTCTCCCCCCCTCATCGACTAACTAGCTGTCCCCCCTCTCTCCCCCCTCAGTCTACTAACTGTCTTCGCTCCCTTCCTCTCCCTCCCCCCTTCATTCTAATAACTAGCGGTCTCCTCCTCTCACCCTCATCTACTAACTAGCTGTCCCCATCCTCTCCCCCCTTATCTAACTAACTAGCTTCCCCTCCTCGCCCCCCTCAGCTACTACTCGCTTCTCTCTCTCCCCCTCAGTCCTACTACTACGGTCCCCCTCCTCTCCCCACTCAGGCTAACGAACTAGCTGGCCCCCGTCCCCTCACCCGCACTCAAGTGCCTACTACAAGCTGGTCTCCGCCTCTCCCCCCTCCGTCTACTAACAGCTTCTCCTCCTCTCCACAATCATTCTCTAACTAGCTGTCCCCTCCACTCCCCACGCGTCGACTAACTAGCTGTCCCCTCCTCTCCCCCCCAGTCGCCTAACTAGCTGCTCCTCCTCTCCCCCCTCAGTCGAACTAACTACCTGTCTCCCACCTCTCCCCACTCTAGTCTACTACCAACTGTCTACTCCGCGCCCCCCTCTCTAACTATTTGCTGCTCCTCCCCCTTCCTCCTCTCCCCCCTCAGTCTACTAACTAGCTTGGTCTCATCCTCTCCCCACTCCATCTACGAAGCTAACTCTCAACTCTCCCCTCCTCTCCCCCCCTCAGTCTACTAACTACTGTCTCCCCGTTCTCCCCCCCCCTTAGTCGACTAACTAGCTGTCCCCCCTTCCCCCACCGCCAGTCTACTAACGGTCTGGCCTCCCCTCCTCCCCCCCTCCGCTACTAACTACTGTCTCCTCTCCTCCCTCCCCCCTCAGTCTCTAACTAGCTGTCCCCGTCCTCTCCCCCTCATCTCCTACTGTCCCTGTCCCCCCTCTCTCTCCCCCCTCAGTCTACTAACTAGCTGTCCTCTCCTCCTCTCCCCTCATCGCTAACAAGCTGGCCCCCTCCCTGCTCCCCCCTCAGTCACTAACCTGTCGTCCGCCCCTCCTCTCCCCCTCAGTCTACTAACGAGCGTCCTCCTCCTCTCCCCCCTAGTCTACTACCTGTCTGTCCCTCCTCCCCCCCTCAGTTCCTACTAATCTAGCTTCCTCCGCCCTCTCTCGCTCCCCCCTCAGTCTACATAACTAGCTGTCCCCTCCCGCCCCCTCGTCTACTCCTGTCTGTCCTCCCTTTCCTCCCCTCCTCCCCCCCGCAGTCTACTACCTAGCTTCTCCCCCGTCCTCCTCTCCCCCCTCAGTCCCTCCTACACCTCGTCCTCCCCTCCTCTCCCCCTCATTCGAACTACCTGTCTGTCCTCCCCTCCTCTCCCCCTCAGTCTACTAACTAGCTGTCTTCCTTCTTCCCCCCCACTCTACTACTAGCGTCCCTCCCCTCCCCCCTCAGTCTACTACCCTGTCTTCCGCCCCTTCCTCCTCCCCCGCAGTCCTACTAACTAGCTGTCCCCTCCCTCTCCCCCTCAGTCTACTAACTAGCGTCTCCCCTCCTCTCCCCTCAGTCTACTACTGTCTGTCCTCCCCCTCCTCTCCTCCCCTCCCCCTCCGTCTACGAACTAGCTGTCTCCTCCTCTCCCCTCTCAGTCTACGACATGTCTGTCCTCCCCTCCCTCTCCCTCCCCCTCAAGTCTAGTACTACCATCTGTCCTCCCCTCTCTCCCCCTCAGTCGACAAACTAGCTGTTCCCCTCCTCTCCCACCTCAGTCTCCTACCCTGTCTGTCCGCCCCCCTCCCCCCCTCAGTCTACTAACTACTGTTCCCATTTTCCCTCCTCTCCCCTCATCCTACTACCTGTCCTGTCCCCTCCCTCCTCCCCCCTCATCTACTACCTATCGTCCTCCCCCCTCTCCCCCTCAGTCCCTACTAACTAGCTGTCCCCTTCCTCTCCCCCCTCAGTCTACTAACTAGCTGTCCCCTCCTCCCCCCCCTCCCCCCCTCGAGTCTACTACCTGTCCGTCCCCTCCTCTCCCCCCTCATCTACTAACTAGCTAGATGCTCCCTCCTCTCCCTCCCCCCTCATCTACTACTCTGTCCCCTCCTCTCCCCCTCCGGTCTACTACCTTCTGTCCTCCCTAAACCCTCCTCTCCCCCCTCAGTCTACTAACTAGCTGTCCCCTCCTCTCCCCCCTCAGTCTACTACCTGTCTGTCCCTCCCCTCCTCTCCCCCCTCAGTCTACTAACTAGCTGTCCTCCTCCTCTCCCCCCTCAGTCTACTAACTAGCTGTCTCCTCCTCTCCCCCCTCATTCTAAACTAATGCTGTCCCCACCTTCGCCCCCCTCATCTACTACCTGTCCTGTCCTCCCCTCCTTCCCCCGCATCCGACTAATCCTACTGTCCCCTCCTCTCCCCCCTCAGTCTACTAACTAGCTGTCTCCTCCTCTCCCCCCTCAGTCTACAACCAGCTGTCGCCTCCTCTCCCCTCCCCCCTCAGTCTACTAACTAGCTGTCCCCTCCTCTCCCCCCTCAGTCTACTAACTAGCTGTCCCCTCCTCTCCCCCCTCAGTCTACTAACTAGCTGTCCCCTCCTCTCCCCCCTCAGTCTACTAACTGTCCTGTCCTCCCCTCCTCTCCCCCCTCAGTCTAATAACTAGCTGTCTCCTCCTCTCCCCCCTCAGTCTACTAACTAGCTGTCTCCTCCTCTCCCCCCTCAGTCTACAACCCTGTCTCCGCCCTTCCCCCCTATTCTACTACCTAGCTGTCTCCTCCTCTCCCCCTCATCACTAATGCTGTCCCCTCCTCCCCCCTCAGTCTACTACCTGTCTGTCCTCCCCTCCTCTCCCCCCCTCATCTCTACCTTCCGTCCTCCCCCTCTCTCCCCTCCAGGCACTAACGAGCGTCCCCTCCTCTCCCCCCTCAGTCTACTAACTAGCTGTCCCCTCCTCTCCCCCCTCAGTCTACTAACTGTCTGGCTTCCCCTCCTCTCCCCCCTCAGTCTAATAACTAGTTGTCTCCTCCTACTTTACCTTTTTATCATTTTTAGTCATTTATCAGCCCTTAACCAGAAGCGACTTACCGGATCCATTAGGGTTAAGTGCCTTGCCAAGTGCACTTAAACGTCCTTTAAGCAGACGCCATTAGCCAGAGCGACTCACAAATTGGTGCGTCACCCTATAGCCAGGGATAACCACTTTACAAATTTGGGGGGGGGGTTAGAAGACACTTTAAAAGCCTATCCCCATGATATTCCTTAAGATGTGGGGGTTTTCAAATGTCTCGAAGGTGGTGAGTGACTTTTACGCTGTCCTGGCGTCGTGAGGGAGCTTTGTCCACTCAATTGGGGTGCCAGAGCACGACAGTTTTGACTGGGCTGAGCGGGAAGCTGTGCTTCCGAGAGGAAGGGGAGCCAGCAGTTGCCAAGGTGGATGCGCAATGTCCTCGTTTGGGTGTAGGGACTGATCAGAAAGCCGAGGTCAGTGGTGCCGTTCCCCTCACGGCTCCAAAGGCAAGCACCATGGTCTCCTCTCCCCCCTCAGTCTACTAACTAGCTGTCTCCCCGCCTCCCCCCCTGCTACGAACTACGGTCTCCTCCTCTCCCCCTCATCTACGAACTAGCTGTCCCTCCTCTCCCCCCCTCACTCTTGCGACGAACTACTGTCCCGCCCCCCCACTCAGTCCTACGAACTAGCTGTCGACTCCTCCTCCCCCCTCGTCCTACTAACTAGCTGCTCCTCCTCTCCCCCCTCAGTCTACAACTAGTCTGTCCCGCACCTCTCCCGCCGCAGTCCTACTAACTAGCTGTCCCCTCCCCTCTCCCCCCTCAGTCGACTAACTAGCTGGCCCTCCTGGCCACCCTCAGGCGACGAACTGGCTGTCCTCCCCGCCTCTCCCCCCCTCAGGCTAATAACGAGCTGTCTCCTCCTACCTCCCCCCTCAGTCTCTAACTAGCGGTCTCCTCCGCTCCCTCCCCCATCATTCTACGACCAGCTGGTCTCTCCTCTCCCTCCCCCCTCATTCTACTACTAGCTGCCTCCTCACTCTCTCGCCACCCCTCAGTCTACTAACTAGCTGTCCCCTCCTCTCCCCCCTCAGTCTACACTTCTGTTCCTCCCCCCTCCCTCTCCCCCCTCATCCTACTACCTTCTGTCCCTCCCCTCCTCTCCCCCTCAGTCTACTACTAGCTGGCCCCTCCTCTCCCCCCCTCATCTACTAACTACGGTCCCCCTCCTCTGCCCCTCGTCTACTACTGTCTTCTTCCGCCTTCCTCCCCCCCTCATTCTAATCCTGAAGTGCTCCCTCCTCCTACATTTACATTTACATTTTAGCATTTAGCATACGCTCTTAACCAGGGCGACTTACGAGCAATTATGGTTAATGCTTGCTCAGGGCACTTAACGTCATTTACATACGCTCTTAGCCAGAAGCGCTCACAAATTGGTGCGTTCACCCTATAGCCAGTGGATAACCACTTGTACAATTTGGGGGGGGGTTTATAAGGAATACTTCGTAGCCTATCCCAGTATTCCTTAAAGAGGTGGGGTTCAATGTCATCCGAGTGGTGATGACTCCGCTGTCCTGGCGTCGTGAGGGAGCTTGTTCCACCTGGGGGCCCGCGCGCGAACAGTTTGACTGGGCTGAGCGGGAGCTTTGCTTCCGCAATGAAGGGGAGCCTCCAGCCCAAGGTGTATGAACGCAATGTCCTCGTTTGGGTGTAGGACTGAATCATAAGCCTGAAGGTACAGGGGTGCCGTTCCCCTCAACTGCTCCAAAGCAAGCACCATGTCTCCCTCGCCCCCTCATTTACGTAACTACTAACTAGCTGTCTCTCCGCTCCCCCCTCATTCTACTAACTAGCTGTCTCCTCCCTCCCCCTCAGTCTACTACCTAGCTCTGCCGCTCCCCCCGCATTCTACTAACTAGCTGTCCCCCTCCTCTCCCCACTCAGTCCTACTACACAGCGGTCCTCTCCTCTCCCCCTCAGTCCTACTAACAGCTGTCTCCTCCTCTCCCAACTCGTCTACTACTAGCTGTCCCCTCTCTCCCCCGCATCTACTAACTGCTGTCTCCTCCTCGCCCCCCCCTCCGTCCGCGACGAGCTGTCCCCTCACTCGCCCCCTCTCTACTAACGGGCGTCCGCCCGCCTCTCCCCCCTCAGGCTACTTAACTAGCTGTCTCCCTCCGCGCCCCCCGCACGTCTACGAACGAGCGGGGCCCCTCCCCCCCCCCTCAGTTCCGACTACCTGTCGGCCCTCCCCTCCTCTCCCCGAGTCTACGACTAGCTGTCTCCTCCTCTCCCTCCCCCCTCATTGGTACTACTACGGGGCCCGCCGCTCCCCCTCAGTCGCTAACTAGCTGTCCCGCCTCTCCCCCTCCAGCTAACTCAATACGGGCGCCCCTCCTCGCCCCCCTCAGGCTACGACCAACGGGCTTCCGCCCTCCTCTCCCCCCGCATCCTACTAGACCGGGCTGTCCCTCCCCCCGCTCCCCCTCACGACAACGAGCTGCTCCGCCTCTCTCCCCCCGCAGTCACGAACTACTGTCCCCCTCCTCTCCCCCCCGCAGTCACGACCTGTGCGGCGCCCCTCCGCTCCCCCCCGCAGCTGCACACTGTCGCCGCCTCCCCCCCCCTCAGTCGACTACCCGGTCTGTCCCCCCTCCTCCGCCCCCCTCAGTCGACTAACTGCTGTCCCTCCTCTCCCCCACGCCACAGTCTACTACTCGCGGGCCCCTGGCCGCGCCCCCCTCAGTCTACTACCGGGCTGGCGTCCTCCCCTCCCTTCCCTCCCCCCAGTCTAACGACTAGCTGTCCCCTCCGCGCCCCCCGCGGCGACTAACGACGGCTCCCCTCTCCCCCCTCAGTCTACTAACTAGCTGTCTCCTCCTCTCCCCCCTCATCTACGACCTGTCTGTCCCCTCCCTCCCCCCATCGGCTACTAACTAGCTTCCCCGCCTCTCCCCCCCAGTCGACCAACGAGCGGGCCCCCCTCTCCCCCCTAAGTCTACTACCTTCTTCCGCCCCTCCTCTCCCCTCAGTCTACTAACTAGCTGCCCCTATCCTCCCACCCTCAGTCTACTAACTACTGTCTCCTCCGCTCCCCCCTCAGGTCCTACTAACTAGCTGTCTCCTCCCTCCTCTCCCCCCTCAGTCTACTAACTAGCTGTCTCCTCCTCTCCCCCTCAGTCTACTAACTAGCTGTCCCCTCCTCTCCCCCCTCAGTCTACTACCTGTCTGTCCTCCCCTCCTCTCCCCCCTCAGTCTACTAACTAGCTGTCCCTCCTCTCCCCCCTCAGTCTACTACCTGCTGTCTCCTCCTCTCCCCCCTCAGTCTACTACCTGTTCGTCCTCCTCTCCCCCCGTCATTCTACTAACTAGCTGTCCCCTCGCTCTCGCCCCCTCATCTCTAACTAAGCTGTCCCCTCCTCTCCCCCTCACACTACCTGTCTGTCCCCCCTCCTCTCCCCCTCATTCTACTAACTAGCTTCCCCTCCTCTCCCCTCTCTCACCCCTCAGCCTACTAACTAGCTGTCGCCTCCTCTCCCACCTCGATTCTACTAACTCCTAGCTGTCTCGCCTCTCCCCCCTCAGTCCTACTACCTTTTCCTTCCCCTCCCCCTCTCCCCCCTCAGTCTACTAACTAATGTCCCTCCTCTCCCCCTCAGCTACTACTGCGGTCCCCTCCTCTCCCCCCTCAGTCTACTACCTGTCTGTCCTCCCCTCCTCTCCCCCTATCTACTAACTACTGTCCCCCTCCTCTCCCCCCTCATTCTACTAAATAGCGGCCTCCTCCGCTCCCCCCTGCAGTCGTACTACTAGCTGTCTCCCCTCCTCCTCTCCCCCGCTCTCTAACTACGAGCGTCTCCCTCCTCTCCCTCGGTACTACCTAGCTGTCCCCACCTCCCCCCCTCAGTCTACTCTGTCTGTCTGTCCTCCCCTCACCTCTCCCCCCCTCGGCGGTCTAATAACTACTGTCTCCTCCTCGCCCCCCTCAGTCTAACTACCCTACTAGGGCGCCTCACGCTCCCGCCCTAGTCTACTAAACTAGCTGATCAGCCCTCCTCCCCCCCTCAGTCTACTACTAGCTGTCTCCTCCTCCGCCCCCCCTCTCCTACCGAACTAGCTGTCCCCTTTCCCTCCCCCCTCATCGACGAACTGTCTGTCCCCTCCCCCCTCTCCCCCCTCAGTCTCCACTCGCTTGTCGCCTCCTCGCCCCCCATCTACTAACATGTCCCCTCTCTCCCTCCTCAGTCGACACCTGACTGTCCTCCCCGCCTCTCCCCCCTCCAGCTACTAACGACGTCGCCCCGCTCCCCCGCATCGACGAACTAGCTTCCCCTCCGCGCCCCCTCAGTCTACTACCTGGCCTGTCCGCCCCATCCTGCCCCCGTCATCTACTAACGAGCTGTCCGCCCTCCTCTCCCGCTCCCCGCCGCTCCCCCCCGCAGCGCGACGACCGGGCCCGCGCGCCCCCGCCGCTCCCCCCTCAGTCGACTAAACTACTGGCGCCCTCCGCTCCCCCTCAGGCTACGAACTGCTGGCCCCGCCACCCCCCCGCAGTCTCTACTGTCTGTCCCTCCCCGCCCTCCCCCCGCAGGCTAAGAACGGCTGGCCACGCCCGCGCCCCTCGCCCCCCGCAGGCAACGAACGAGCGTCTCCTCCTCTCCCCCCCGCAAGGCGACGAACGACTGTCTCCAACTCCTCGCCCCCCCAGTCTACTAACTAGCTTGGCCCCGCCTCTCCCCCACGCAGTCGGCGAACGACTGTCCCCTCCGCGGCCGCCCTGCCCCCCGCAGTCTACGAACGAGCGGGCGCCCGCCGCGCCCCCTGCAGGCGGTACTAACTACTACCTGTCCCTCCGCGCCCCCCTCAGCCTACGACTAGCTGGCCCTCCGCTCCCCCCGCAGGCGACTACTAGCTGGCGCCGCCTCGCCCCCCGCAGCTACTAACAGCTGTCCCCTCCGCTCCCCCCTCGGGCGACGACATCGGGCGCCCCTCCCCGCGCCCGTCTCCGCGCCCCACACATCTACTAACGAGCGGGCCCCAAGTCCTCTCCCCCCTCCGTCGACGACTAGCGGGCCGCCGCCTCTCCCCCCGCAGGCTCTAAGACGGGTCCCTCCTCTCCCCCCGCAGGCGACGAACGGCGGGCCGCACCCTCCTCGCCCCCCGCAGGCGACAACGAGCGGGCGCCTCCGCGCCCCCCCAGGCTCCTACCTCCTGGCCCCTCCGCGCCTCCCCCCTCAGTCAACACCTGGCTGTCTCCCCTCCGCTCCCCCCTCAGGCTACGACTAGCTGTCTCCGCCGCGCCCCCTCAGGCTATAACGAGCGGCCCCTTCCCTCTCCCACCCTCAAGTCTACTACCTGCGGGCCGCCCCCGCCGCCTCCCCCCAGGTGACTAACGAGCGGGCTCCGCACTCTCCCCCCTCAGCGACGAAAACCCCCCCCCGGGCGTCCCCTCCGCGCCCCCCTCATCTACAACGCGCTGTCCCTCCCTCTCCCCCCCTCATTCTACTAACTAGCTGTCCTTTCCTCCTCTCCTCCTCCCCTCCTGCCTTCTCCCCCCTCATCCTACGACTAGCTTCTCCTCCGCTCCCCCTCCAGTCTACGAACTAGCTGTCGCCCTCCTCTCCTCGCCCCCGCAGTACTACTAACTAGCTGTCCTTCCTCCCCTCCTCATTCCCCCCTCGAGTCTTACTACCTGGCCTTCCTCCCCTCCGCTCCCCCCTCAGTCTACTAACCGAGCTGTCTCCTCTCTTCCCCGCCCCCCTCAGGCGACGAACCTAGCCTGCCCCGCCACTCCCCCTCAGGCACTAACGGGGCGGTCCGCCCCTCCTCTCCCCCTCATCCGAGAACTAGCGGTCTCCTCCTCGCCCCCCTCAGCCTACTAACGAGCTGCTCCCCGCCTCCCCCGCAGTCTACTAACTGCTGTCCTCCCCTCTCTCCCCCCGCAAGTCTACACCGGTCGTCCGCCCCTCCGCGCCCCCCGCAGGCGCGAACTAGCTGGCTCCTCCTCGCCCCCCCGTCGAACTACCTAGCTGCCCCCTCCACTCGCCCCCTAGTCTACACTGGTCGGTCCGCCCCGCCTCTTCGCCCCCTCAGGCTAATAACAGCCTTCTCCTCCGCTCCTCCCCCCGCAGGCTACAAGACGTGTCTCCGCCCCCCCCCTCAGTCTACGACTAGCTGCTCCTCCGCGCCCCCCGCAGCCCTACGAACTAGCTGTCCCCCAAGCCTCTCGCCCCCTCATCGCAACTATCGGGCCCCCTCCTCGCCCCCCGCAGTCTACTAACAGCGGGCGCCTCCTCGCCCCCGGCAGTCCTCGAACTCCTGGCCCCGCCGCGCCCCCCCCCCTCAGTCTATCTAACTATCTGTCCCCTCCTCTCCCCCCCTCATCTACTAACTAGCTGTCCTCCTCCTCTCCCCCCCCGCAGTCCCGACTAACTAGCTGTCCGCCTCCTCGCCCCCCTCATTCTACTACTACTGCCCTCCTCTTCCCCCCTCCTCTACTAACGCTGGTCCCGCCTCCTCCCCCCCCCGCAGTCACGAACAGATTCTCTGTTACGGACTTTGAATCCTTCCCTGTGACAAATATGATCGAACAACGAGAGAGAGAGAAGAGCGCGAGCAGAGAGCGAGAGCGGAGATAAGAGGATAGAGAGAGAAGAGAGATATAGAGAGAGAGAGAGAGCGAGGAGAGAGAGAAGAGAGAGAGAGAGAGCAGAGAGAAGAAGAGAGAGAGAGAGAGAGAGAGAGAGAGAGAGAGAGAGAGAGAAGAGAGATGAGAGAGAGAGAGAGAGAGAGAGAGAGAGAGAAAAGCGAGGATCGGATCTACCCGTCTCTCTGACTCTAGAGAGAAGCAGGCTCGCTCGAGATCGGCGCTCTCTACTCTATCCATCTCATCTCTCAGATCTCTCTCGCTCGCGCATCTCCCCTCGCTCTCGAGAGCTCGCTCGCTCTTATAGAGAGGAGATATAGATCGAGCATGTTCCCACCCTAGTAGATCCTCTTAACATTACTAGAGGGCTATGGTCCATAAACCTTTCAAGGGAAGAATACGAAATTCCCCTCGACCACACCCACAAATTGGGGAAAACAAAACATTCTTTCCTATTGACCCCCAGTGTAAAAGAGCCAACTTCGTAGTTGATTTTTAGTTATACAGAAATTACAAAACATGCCGAAAAGCTGCTGTGTTGTTCAATGTACACGCAACTAGGTCAAAAAATCCCAACCTACGGTTTGCAATGCTCCCACGTAGAGATATGGAGCCTGGGGGAAGAGCCCTGTGGCTTCAGGCTACTCGGCGTGGGAGAGTGGGAAAATGTGGGGACCCGGTGTCCAAGTAGGCTACACGTAGCTATGTGTGTGGAAAACCTTTAATCACAGGTAAGACATTTAACTTGTTTAGTGTAGTCCGTTTGTAACTCCACTCACTACTTGTAGCTGTATAGTCTGTTTGTTTGTGTTGTTGGTCTTGGCTAGCAATCACTCACTGACTCACTCACTCAATCACTCACTGCCTCACTCACTCAATCACTCACTGCCTCACTCACCCAATCACTCACTGCCTCACTCACGTGGCTGCTAGCGCTGTCATGAAAAGGGGCATTAGGGAAGCCCTACAATATGACGCTTTTTTTTTTTAATATTGAGAACGCTCGGGAGCAGGCGATGTTGAAAAGTAATCTTTAAACATGTACTTTTCCTAAATGTAGTTTTGTAATTGACTAAAAACAAGCAGACAACAAAAAAAGTGCGTTTGAAAAAGGTCAAGTATTTGCTGTGAGCCAATGGGGTAACCTAGGTAACCACAGGTTGTTTTCCCCACAGGCAGGGGGGCCGCAACCTTCGATCTAATACCGACTGGGAGTATGTTGGTCAAAACAGCATGTTTTAGAGTGTGATTGACCAACTCCCTGACAAAAATCGCACCATTCACACAGGCATCCCCAATGATGTGATTACAACTTAAAGCATCTGCTAAATTCTCTCTCTGTCTCACTGTCTTTCTTTCTCTCTCTCTCTCCCTCTCTCCCCCCCTTCCATGATTTATCTTCAGTGTCAGTTTTTACGACATCCGTTCCCGTTGACGTTTCCAATGAGTCGTTACAGGGTTCGGAATGTTCAATTAATCCCCCGTGTCATCGATAGCTATCGCCACGGTGACAGAGTTTGACCGACAGCTGCTGAAGCACACATGCACACACACACACACAGACAGACACACACACACATGCACACACACACACACAGACAGACACACACACACGTGCATATATACACAGTTTGACGGACGGCTGCTGAGAGAATCCGCAGAGGGCCTGGGGTGGAGTGTCTGACAGGTCAGTGACAACACCAACCCAACCTGGCAACCCAGTGACAACACCAACCCAACCTGGCAACCCACAAAGGCTGGCAACCCCCAACCTGGCAACCCAGTGACAACACCAACCCAACCTGGCAACCCACAAAGGCTGGCAACCCCCAACCTGGCAACCCAGTGACAACACCAACCCAACCTGGCAACCCACAAAGGCTGGCAACCCCCAACCTGGCAACCCAGTGACAACACCAACCCAACCTGGCAACCCACAAAGGCTGGCAACTAGGCAGCACATCTGGCAAAACAGTAGCGCTCAGTGTTAGGCACATGTCCTCTGGACAGGGTGGTACCCCCCCCCCCCCCCCCCCCCCCCCGGGTACCTGGTAAAACAAATGCTACAACACATGCAGCAGCTACGCCTCCACAGATCACCAAGTGTGTTGGGATGCATCCCTTTCCCCTATATACTGGACTGTATCTGGACAAAAGTAGTACACTTTATAGGCAATAGGGTGCCATTTTGTGCCTACCTCTCGTGTGCCAGTCACTCCGCTGCCAGTGTGTGTTGGCATCATGCCAGCTGGCCGGTTACAGCGGCACCACCCTCGACCCTGTTATGATCACAGCCATTTTCCTTTTCCTTCTTTCTTTGTTTGATTAAAGAGAGACAGAACATGAAGATCAATTGTTATTGATTAAAGAGAGACAGAACATGCTTTAGGAACATGAAGATCAATTGTTATTGATTAAAGAGAGACAGAACATGAAGATCAATTGTTATTGATTAAAGAGAGACAGAACATGAAGATGAATTGTTATTGATTAAAGAGAGACAGAACATGAAGATCAATTGTTATTGATTAAAGAGAGACAGAACATGAAGATCAATTGTTATTGATTAAAGAGAGACAGAACATGAAGATCAATTGTTATTGATTAAAGAGAGACAGAACATGAAGATCAATTGTTATTCTTTAACTGGATGGATGGCTGGAGGAGGGGATGGTACGTTGTTAGAAACAGTGGTTAATGGCTTGTATGCCTGCCTGCTTGCCTGGATGGGACATGGATAGAAACAGACACGTTCTGTTGTCCTTTTTGAGCTTACTGTGCAGTTTGGGAGTGTTGCTTAACATTTGGACTGAAATCAGATCTCGGAATGATTTTCTCTAGTTGCTGTTCACCCTTTGTTCACAATCGGTGCTCTGTATTCCTCTGGTTAGGAGTGTTTAGGTCTTCGCTAACACATGTCGTCTTATTGGAGTCTGTGTCCTCCATGTCTGACAGCAGCCTTGGTTAGGGATGCTGGTTAGGGATGCTGGTTAGGGATGCTGGTTAGGGATGCTGGTTAGGGATGCTGGTTAGGGATGCTGGTTAGGGATGCTGTCTCTTTCCCTCTCTAACCTTTCCACCTCCCTATTTTTTACCCAGTAAATCTGGTAGCCTAACCTCCTGCTGAGAGCTTAGGCTGTAAGACCCTGGACACACACTAGGGATTCATATAAATCATTACCATAACCACTAGGGATTCATATAAATCATTACCATAACCACTAGGGATTAATATAAATCATTACCATAACCACTAGGGATTAATATAAATCATTAGCATAACCACTAGGGATTAATATAAATCATTACCATAACCACTAGGGATTAATATAAATCATTACCATAACCACTAGGGATTAATATAAATCATTACCATAACCACTAGGGATTAATATAAATCATTACCATAACCACTAGGGATTAATATAAATCATTACCATAACCACTAGGGATTAATATAAATCATTACCATAACCACTAGGGATTAATATAAATCATTACCATAACCACTAGGGATTTAACATACATAATTACCATAACCACTAGGGATTAATATAAATCATTACCATAACCACTAGGGATTAATATAAATCATTACCATAACCACTAGGGATTAATATAAATCATTACCATAACCACTAGGGATTTAACATACATAATTACCATAACCACTAGTGATTAATATAAATCATTACCATAACCACTAGGGATTAATATAAATCATTACCATAACCACTAGGGATTAATATAAATCATTACCATAACCACTAGGGATTAATATAAATCATTACCATAACCACTAGGGATTAATATAAATCATTACCATAACCACTAGGGATTAATATAAATCATTACCATAACCACTAGGGATTAATATAAATCATTACCATAACCACTAGGGATTTAACATACATAATTACCATAACCACTAGGGATTAATATAAATCATTACCATAACCACTAGGGATTAATATAAATCATTACCATAACCACTAGGGATTTAACATACATAATTACCATAACCACTAGGGATTAATATAAATCATTACCATAACCACTAGGGATTAATATAAAATCATTACCATAACCACTAGGGATTAATATAAAATCATTACCATAACCACTAGGGATTAATATAAATCATTACCATAACCACTAGGGATTAATATAAAATCATTACCATAACCACTAGGGATTAATATAAAATCATTACCATAACCACTAGGGATTGAACATACATAATTACCATAACCACTAGGGATAACTTCCCTCGGATCAGTGGCAGAGAGCAACTTGATCCTCCACCAGTTTGGCCAGCAGCTAACACAACAGCACCCTCTAAAGGACATTAGAGGGAAATGCATGGAACACAAAGACTTAGTACAGAATGGGGAGAGATGTATTCTCCTATAAACTTTGTCACAATCACAGTTCCCTCTCTTTCCTCTCATGCTCCTCCTCCTCCTCCTTCCCCCTCCTTCCTCCTCCTCCTCCTCCGCTCAAAGCAATGCCGACCATCATTTCATTTAGAAAGAATGTCAAAAGCTGGCTAATGATCGAGCAATAGAATAACATAAAATCATGTCTGCATGTAATCCTCCTTCCTCCTTCCCCCTCCTTCCCCCTCCATCCTCTTCCCCCTCCTTCCCCCTCCTTCCTCCTCCCCCCTACTCCCCCTCCTTCCCCCTCCCCCTCCTCCCCCTCCTTCCCCCTCCCCCCTACTCCCCCTCCTTCCCCCTCCTTCCCCCTCAAACCCCCTCTTTCCCCCTCCTTCCCCTCCTACATTTCGAGGATAAGACCTCACCAAGTGTGAACTCAAAGGAATGTAAACATTACTTTGGAATATAGAGCTGTTACGGAACCCAATCTGAGCACAATGATGTAGGAAAATGTATTTGTTTGTTTGACCATAGAATTCTGATCAAATTGAGATCACAGAGTGAAGGAAAAGCAGCCAACACGTGCTCAGCATATTTGGGAACTCCTTCAAGACAAAAGGTGGCTATTTGAAGAATCTCAAATATAAAATATATTTTGATTTGTTTAACACTTTTTTGGATATGTCACGCTGAGGCTTGTATGTTGAGCCAGGGTGTGAGTGTTCTTTGTTTTTCTAGTTCATGTATGTCTATGTTGGCCAGAGTGGTTCTCAATCAGAGGCAACGAGTGTCAGCTGTTGCTGGTTGTCTCTGATTGGGAACCATATTTAGACAGGCTGTGTTCCCACAGTGTTTGTGGGATCTTGTTCCAGTGTGGTTTGTGTTAGACCGAGGATGTCACGTTATCGTTTGTTGTTTTGTTCGTGTAATCATTAAATAAAAAGTATGTTCGCCTTCAACGCTGCGCCTTGGTCCTCTGTTCCCGACGATCGTGACAGAAGATCCCACCAAGACTGGACCAAGCAGCGTGTCCAGGAGCCATCGCCAGGGAGATCTCTAGCGGATCTCCTTCGCCTCCTCGACTGGGTCAAGCCGTGTGAGGAAGAGAGAGGCTGGACCTGGAAGCAGAAGGGCGAAAGTCTGGCGAGAGACATGGAGACCTGGTCCACGGGTAGGAGAGACGCCCAGAAATTTTTTAGGGGGGGCTCACGCCGTGGACGACGGGGCAGCAGGAGGCCGCCAGGTTACGGGAGTCACTGGTCACCAGGGGGAAGGAGGATGTAGAGGCACGGCGAGAGGTACTGGGGTGTGTTGCCAGTCCGGTCCGGCCTGTTCCTGATCCCCGCGTAGGGCCAGTGGTGTGTGTTCCCAGTACGGTCCGGCCCGCTCCTGCTCCCCGCACCAAGTCAGTGGTGCGTTTCGTCAGCCCGGTCCGGCCCGCTCCTGCTCCCCGCACCAAGTCAGTGGTGCGCTTCGTCAGTCCGGCTCGGCCAGTTCCTGCTCCCCGCACTAAGTCAGTGGTGCGCTTCGTCAGCCCGGTCCGGCCCGCTCCTGCTCCCCGCACCAAGTCAGTGGTGCGCTTCGTCAGCCCGGTCCGGCCCGCTCCTGCTCCCCGCACCAAGTCAGGGGTGCGTTTCGTCAGCCCGGCTCGGCCCGTTCCTGCTCCCCACACCAAGCCAGTGGTGTGCGTCGTCAGTCTGGCAAAGCCCGTGCCTGTTCCACCGGTGCCTGGTTCGGCACGGGTCAGCTGCTTCACGCTGGAGCTAGAGCAATCCGCTCCACTAGTGTGCAGTCCAGCTCCGGTCAGCAGGGCCAGACCGGACCAGGGGTACTTTGGGGGGTTAGAGAGGGAGTGGGGATCATGCCCGGAGCCGGATCCGCCGCCAAGGCGGAGTGCCCACCCGGTCCCTCCCCTGTGGTATTTGGTTGGCGCGGTCGGAGTCCGCGCCTTTGGGGGGGGGGGGGGGGGTACTGTCACGCCCTGGCTCTGGGGAGGCTTGTATGTTGAGCCAGGGTGTGAGTGTTCTTTGTTTTTCTAGTTCATGTATGTCTATGTTGCCAGAGTGGTTCTCAATCAGAGGCAACGAGTGTCAGCTGTTGCTGGTTGTCTCTGATTGGGAACCATATTTAGACAGGCTGTGTTCCCACAGTGTTTGTGGGATCTTGTTCCAGTGTGGTTTGTGTTAGACCGAGGATGTCACGTTATCGTTTGTTGTTTTGTTCGTGCAATCATTAAATAAAAAGTATGTTCGCCTTCAACGCTGCGCCTTGGTCCTCTGTTCCCGACGATCGTGACAGGACACTACAATTTAAGTCGGAAGTTTACATACACCTTAGCCAAATACATTTAAACTCGGTTTTTCACAATTCCTGACATTTAATCCTAGTAAAGATTTCCTGTCTTAGGTCAGTTAGGATCACCACTTTATTTTAAGAATGTGAAATGTCAGAATAATAGTTGAGAGAATGATTTATTTCAGCTTTTATATCTTTCATCACATTCCCAGTGGGTCAGAAGTTTACATACACTCAATTAGTATTTGGTAGCATTGCCTTTAAATTGTTTAACTTGGGTCAAACGTTTCGGTTAGCCTTCCACAAGCTTCCCACAAGTTTGGTGAATTTTGGCCCATTCCTCCTGACAGAGCTGGTGTAACTGAGTCAGGTTTGTAGGCCTCCTTGCTCACACATGCTTTTCAGTTCTGCCCACTCATTTTCTATAGGATTGAGGTCAGGGCTTTGTGATGGCCACTCCAATACCTTAACTTTGTTGTCCTTAAGCCATTTTTCCACAACTTTGGAAGTGTGCTTGGGGTCATTGTCCATTTGGAAGACCCATTTGCGGCCAAGCTTTAACTTCCTGACTGATGTCTTGAGATGTTGCTTCAACATATCCACATAATTTGCCTACATGATGCCATCTATTTTGTGAAGTGCACCAGTCCCTCCTGCAGCAGAGCACCCCCACAGCATGATGCTGCCACCCTCGCAAGCGTCCACCTTTTTCCTACAAACATAACGATGGTCATTATGGCCAAACAGTTATATTTTTGTTTCATCAGACCAGAGGACATTTCTCCAAAAAGTACGATCTTTTTCCCCATGTGCAGTTGCAAACCGTAGTCTGGCTTTTTTATGGCTGTTTTGGAGCAGTGGCTTCTTCCTTGCTGAGCGGCCTTTCAGGTTATGTCGATATAGGACTTGTTTTACTGTGGATATAGATACTTTTGTACCTGTTTACACCAGCATCTTTACAAGGTCCTTTGCTGTTGTTCTGGGGTTGATTTGCACTTTTCGCACCAAAGTACATTCATCTCTAGGAGACAGAACGCGTCTCCTTCCTGAGCAGTATGACGGCTGTGTGGTCCCATGGTGTTTATACTTGCGTACTATTGTTTGTACAGATGAACGTGGTACCTTCAGGCGTTTGGAAATTGCTCACAAGGATGAACCAGACTTGTGGAGGTCTACAATTTATTTTCTGAGGTCTTGGCTGATTTCTTTTGATTTTCCCATGATGTCAAGCAAAGAGGCACTGAGTTTGAAGGTAGGCCTTGTAATACATCCACAGGTACACCTCCAATTGACTCAAATGATGTCAATTAGCCTATCAGAAGCTTCTAAAGCCATGATATCATTTTATGGAATTTTCCAAGCTGTTTCAAGGCACAGTCAACTTAGTGTATGTAAACTTTTGACCCACTGGAATTGTGTTACAGTGAATTATAAGTGAAATAATCAGTCTGTAAACAATTGTTGGAAAAATACTTGTGTCATGCACAAAACTATAGTTTGTTAACAAGAAATGTGTGTAGTGGTTGAAAAACGAGTTTTAATGACTCCAACCTAAGTGTATGTAAACTTCCGACTTCAACTGTACATTATTCCATATTTGTTATTTCATGGTTTTGATGTTTTCACTATTATTCTACAATGTAAAAACTTTTACAGATTAAGAAAAACCCTTCAATGAGTAGGTGTGTCCAAACTTTTGACTGGTACTGTAGGTGTTCCTTTTGTCCAGGTGGGAAAGGCCAGTGTGCAGTGCGATTGAGTCATCTGTGGATCTTTTGGGGCGGTATGCGAATTGGAGTGGGTCTAGGGTTTCCGGGATGATGGTGTTGATGTGAGCCATGACCATCCTTTCAAAGCAGTTCATGGCTACCGACATGAGTGCTACAGGGCGGTAGTCATTTAGGCAGGTTACCTTCGCTTTCTTGGGCACAGGGACTATGGTGGTCTGCTTGAAACATGTAGGTATTACAGAGTCGGTCAGGGAGAGGTTGAAAATGTCAATTAAGACACTTGCCAGTTTGTCCGCGCATGCTCTGCGTACACGTCCTGGTAATCCGTTTAAGGTTTTGCTCATATCGGGTTTGGAGAGCGTGATCACACAGTTGTCCGGAACAGCTGGTGCTCTCATGCATGCTTCAGTGTTGTTTGCCTCGAAGCAAGCATAAAAGGAATTTAGCTCATCTGGTAGGCTCGCGTCACTGGGCAGCTCGTGACTGGGTTTCCCTTTGTAGTCCGTAATAGTTTTCAAGCCCTGCCACATCCTATGAGCATCAGAGCCGGTGTAGTAGGATTCAATCTTAGTCCTCTATTGATGCATTGCCTGTTTGATGGTTCGTTTGAGGGCATAGCGGGATTTCTTATAAGCGTCTGGATTAGTGTCCCGCTCCTTGAAAGCGGCAGCTCTAGCCTTCAGCTCGATGCGGATGTTGCCTGTAATCAATCCATGGCTTCTGGTTGGGATATGTACGTACGGTCACTGTGGGGACGACGTCGTCAATGCACTTATTGATGAAGCCGATGACTGAGGTGGTATGCTCCTCAATGCCATTGGATGAATCCTGGAAGATATTCCAGTCTGTGCTAGCAAAACAGTCCTGTAGCGTAGCATCCGCGTCATCTGACCACTTCCGTATTGAGCGAGTCACTGGTACTTCCTGCTTTAGTTTTTTGCTTTTAAGCAGGAATCAGGAGAATAGAATTATGGTCAGAGGGATATCAACAGACCAACAATTTACAGTTTTTCTCAATTGCTAAAACACTAAAACCCATTGGCTGAACGACGTTCTCAGTTGCCTGGACTCATTTAGCTAATTATGCAGTCTGTTATCAATACCTTAAACCATTTCACATGTTAAAACACAATTTGCAGATCTCACTTTTCAGCAAAACTCTAAACACATTCTCATTCTCAAAACACATTCTGCACTCTAATGCATACGTCATCCATACTGGTAAACACAAGTGGCAACAATCAAATACAAATAGAGAGCACATGTCATTGATTGAACACAACCACTCAAAATTGATTTAACCTGTTTCAAATGATGCGACACAACCAATATAAGCCAGTTCAGAGAGCAAACAGGTTGTTGAAGGTGGGAAGGAGAAAGTCTGAGAATGGATAGAAGAAACAATGTGAGAGGACGAGTGCGTATGCGAGGTGGGCGACGAGGAGGAAGAGGAGGATGAGGGCAAGAAAGAGGAAGAGGAGGACGAAGAGGAAGACGAAGACAAAGAGTGGAAATATCTAATGAAATTCGAGCAACAGTCATAGACCATGTTCTTGTCCATGGACTGACAATGAGGAAAGCAGGACTTAGAGTGCAACCCAATTCGAGCCGATTTTCTGTGTCCACCATAGTAAGGACAACAGTAGGGTGGCTATATATACCGGGGGGTACCGGTGCAGAGTCAATGTGCGGGGGCACCGGCTAGTTGAGGTAGTTGAAGTAATATGTACATGTGGGTAGAGTTAAAGTGACTATGCATAAATAATTAACATAGTAGCAGCAGCGTAAAAGGATGGGGTGGGGGGGGCAGTGCAAATAGTCCGGGTAGCCATGATTAGCTGTTCAGGAGTCTTATGGCTTGGGGTTAGAAGCTGTTGAGAAGTCTTTTGGACCTAGACTTGGCGCTCCGGTACCGCTTGCCGTGCGGTAGCAGAGAGAACAGTCTATGACTAGGATGGCTGGAGCCTTTGACAATTTTGAGGGCCTTCCTCTGACACTGCCTGGTATAGAGGTCCTGGATGGCAGGAAGCTTGGCCCCAGTGATGTACTGGGCCGTACGCACTACCCTCTGTAGTGCCTTGCGGTCGGAGGCCAAGCAGTTGCAATACCAGGCGGTGATGCAACCAGTCAGGATGCTCTCGATGGTGCAGCTGTATAATTTTTTGAGGATCTGAGGACCCATGCCAAATCTTTTCAGTCTCCTGAGGGGGAATAGGCTTTGTCGTGCCCTCTTCACGACTGTCTTGGTGTGTTTGGACCATGATAGTTCGTTGGTGATGTGGACACCAAGGAACTTGAAGCTCTCAACCTGTTCCACTACAGCCCCGTCGATGAGAATGGGGGCGTGCTCAGTCCTCTTTTTTTTCCTGTAGTCCACAATCATCTCCTTTGTCTTGGTCACGTTGAGGGAGAGGTTGTTGTCCTGGCACCACACAGTCAGGTCTCTGACCTCCTCCCTATAGGCTGTCTCATCGTTGTCGGTGATCAGGCCTACCACTGTTGTGTCGTCGGCAAACTTAATGATGGTGTTGGAGTCGTGCCTGGCCATGCAGTCATGGGTGAACAGGGAGTACAGGAGGGGACTGAGCACGCACCCCTGAGGGGGCCCCGTGTTGAGGATCAGTGTGGCAGATGTGTTGTTACCTACCCTTACCACCTGGGGGCGGCCCGTCAGGAAGTCCAGGATCCAGTTGCAGAGGGAGGTGTTTAGTCCCAGGATCCTTAGCTTAGTGATGAGCTTTGAGGGCACTATGGTGTTGAATGCTGAGCTGTAGTCAATGAATAGCATTCTCACGTAGGTGTTCCTCTTGTCCAGGTGGGAAAGGGCAGTGTGGAGTGTAATAGAGATTGCATCATCTGTGGATCTGTTGGGGCGGTATGCAAATTGGAGTGGGTCTAGGGTTTCTGGGATAATGCTGTTGATGTGAGCCATGACCAGCCTTTCAAAGCACTTCATGGCTACAGACGTCAGTGCTACGGGTCGGTAGTCATTTAGGCAGGTTATCTTAGAGTCCTTGGGCACGGGGACTATGGTGGTCTGCTTGAAACATGTTGGTATTACAGACTCAGTCAGGGACATGTTGAAATGTCAGTGAAGACACTTGCCAGTTGGTCAGCACATGCTCAGAGTACACGTCCTGGTAATCCGTCTGGCCCTGCGGCCTTGTGAATGTTGACCTGCTTAAAGGTCTTACTCACATCGGCTACGGAGAGCGTGATCACATAGTCATCCGGAACAGCTGGTGCTCTCATGCATGCTTCAGTGTTGCTTGCCTTGAAGCGAGCATAGAAGTGGTTTAGCTCGTATGGTAGGCTTGTGTCACTGGGCAGCTCGCAGCTGTGCTTCCCTTTGTAGTCTGTAATAGTTTTCAAGCCCTGCCACATCCGACGAGCGTCAGAGCCAGTGTAGTACGATTCAATCTTAGTCCTGTATTGACTCTTTGCCTGTTTGATGGTTCGTCGTAGGGCATAGCAGGATTTCTTTTAAGCGTCCGGGTTAGAGTCCCGCTCCTTGAAAGCGGCAGCTCTACCCTTTAGCTCAGTGCGGATGTTTCCTGTAATCCATGGCTTCTGGTTGGGGTATGTACGTACGGTCACTGTGGGGACGACATCATCGATGCACTTATTGATGAAGCCAGTGACTGATGTGGTGTACTCCTAGAGAAGAGAACAGGTACAGTATACTCCTGTATTTTTGTAATTGCAAATTTACCGTACAACACTATATGCAGCTGTTTCAATAGACATTTGTGAAGTTAATCACTGTATGTATTGTACTGCATGAATACGTTTTGTAACTGCACAACTAGTTTTTGTAGGTGGATGCAGGTGGAAGGACAGCTATATTCACTCGGGAGCAAGAGGCCGTTATAGTTGGCATGGTCCTTCAAGATAATGCAATACGACTCTGAGAAATCCAGGAACGAGTGATACAAGACAACACACACTTCTAGGGAATCGACAGTGTGAGCGTTTCCACAATTGACCGTGTCCTCCGTCGCAACAGGATGCGAATGAAACAAGTATACAGAGTACCTTTTGAGCGCAACTCACCAAGGGTGAAAGAACTGTGAGCTCAGTATGTGCCAGTAAGTGGACATTCAGAAACATTTACTGTAATCCAGATTGTCTACAGTACTAACACATACTATGTGAATGACATTACTCTTCAGTACTGTCACGCCCTGGCTCTGGGGACTCTAGTATGTTGAGCCAGGGTGTGAGTTTTCATGTGTGTTGGTTCTAGTTGTTGTATATCTATGTTGGCCAGGGTGGCTCCCAATCAGAGACGGCTGTAGCTCGTTGTCTCTGATTGGGAGTCATACTTAGGTAGCCGTTAGGCATTAATTCATTGTGGTTTCTTGTTCCGTGTTGGTTTGTGTATGTAACCAGGGACGTCACGTTTTCGTTTTGTTGTTTTTGTTCGTGTGATCATCAATTAAATAAAATGTTCACATTCAACGCTGCGCATTGGTCCTCTGTTCCCGACGATCGTGACAAGTACATCCAATGTATGTGAATCAGAAGTGCATACAGTAGGCCTAATTGTACTCTACAGTATAGCACCGTCTCTGTACCACTTACAAAATCCTACATACAGTACATTGTATTTCTACACAGACACTATTTGACTTGGAATCCTTGGACAGACCCCATGAGTTCATCTTTGTTGATGAATCAAGGCTTCAATCTAACAAAGAGGAGAAGGAGAGGCCCGAAACATGATTGGACAGCGGGCCGCTGTTGAAGTCCCTGGTCAACGAGGTGGCGACGTCACAATCTGTGCTGCTATCGGCAACCATGGTGTTCTACATCACCATGTTACACTCGGGCCATATAACACCCGGCACCTTCTAAGATCTATTGCCAATCTAAGATATATTTTATTTGAGCAGCAGGTTCAAGAGCAGCAGGGTCGAGAGCTAAATGAGAATCCCATTCCCACCTATGTGATAGTGTGGGACAATGTCAGTTTCCACCGAGCTGCTCAGGTAAGGGAATGGTTTAACATCAATGGGCAGTTTATGACCTTGTACCTCCCTCCATACTCGCCTTTCCTGAATCCGATTGAGGAGTTTTTCTCCTCTTGGAGATGGAAAGTGTATGATAGACAACCCTACACCAGAGTAAATCTGCTGCAAGCCATGGATTTAGCCTGTGGTGATATAGGTGAGGAATCATGTCAGGGCTGGATACGGCACACAAGAGGCTTCTTCCCCCGTTGCCTCAGGAGGGACAATATTGCTTGTGATGTGGACGAAGTGCTCTGGCCTGACCCAGCCCAAAGACAAGAAGAAGCACATTGATCACATGTTCACTCCTTTGATGTTTGTCCCTTTTAGTATTGTATACTGTAGTGCAGTGCCTTGTAGGCTGTATACTGGACAATGGACAAATTGTATGGCCCTGAACATTGTGCTTTCCATTTGTTAACAGTGCTGACTGCTCAATAGATTTGGACTGGTTGCAGGTTCATATCAACAAAGAACAAGAATTACAGTATCACAGAGACAAAGGACAAGTTTGTGAGATGCAGGGTACAGTACTGTAAAAATAGGGGTACAAGGAGGAGGAAGAACAAAAAACAAAACTGCAAAGAGCAAAGCAGAGTAGTAATTTCTGATCAATTTTGAGCTACTATGATAGAACATGTTTTTGTACATCAAAAGACAATGACGGAAAAATATGAAATTTGTTTTGAGATTAAAAATGTACTTCTCCCTGAGAACTGTATGTTTTGAACAATGTGTTTTCTATTTTTCGGTGTATTGTTTACTGACTGCTTGAGAGTGTTTATCATTTTGATCACTTTGTTTATGATTTGGGAGCAGTGTTTGATTTTGAACACAGGTAAAAACTGTTTTGAGGCAAATGTTTCATTTTGCGAGAGGAGTCAGAGGTTTTGTAAATAGTGCTTGAAGATGAGGTTTTGTGTTGAATGTTTTCAGGAAATGGAGCAAGGTTTCAGAAATTGTGTTTTAGCAATTGAGAAAAACTGTAATACCCTGAGACAAGGATGAGTATAGCCCATGAAGATCTCCTCCACCAGACGATCCTGAGGGGGTGCAAGACCGGACGGAAAATCAAATCAGTGACTCAACCCACTCAAGTCGAGTAAGGAGGGAAAAAGCCTGGCACGAGATGACGCACCCCTCCTAGGGAAGAAATGGGAGAGCACTAGTAAGCCAGTGACTCGGCACCCCTAATAGAGTCAGAGGCAGAGAATCCCAGTGTAGAGAGGGGAGCCGGCCAGGCAGAGACTGCAAGGATGGTTCGTCACTCCAGTGCCTTGCCGTTCACCTTCGCAACCCTGGGCCAGACTACACTCAATCATAGGACCCACTGAAGAGTCTTCAGTAAAGACGTAAAGGTCGAGACCGAGTCTGCGTCTCTCACATGGATCGGCAAACCAT
This sequence comes from Coregonus sp. 'balchen', assembly GCA_902810595.1. Lineage (NCBI taxonomy): Eukaryota > Metazoa > Chordata > Actinopteri > Salmoniformes > Salmonidae > Coregonus > Coregonus sp. 'balchen'. The sequence continues at coordinate 56,561,194 of LR778265.1, read as the reverse complement.
TCCATAAAAATTGAGCTCTATAGGAGAAAGCCCTGCCTCCAGCTGTTTGCTTAGAAATTGTAGGAACAATAACATGCTGTCACACCCTGGCTCTGGGACTCTGTTATGTTGAGCCAGGGTGTGTTGTTTCTATGTGTTTTGTGTTCTAGGTTTATTATCTAGCTCTTGTGTTTCTGTGTTGGCCGGGGTGGTTCTCAATCAGAGGCAACGAGTATCAGCTGTTGCTTGTTGTCTCTGATTGGGAACCATACTTAGGCAGCCTGTTTGCCACAGTGTTTTGTGGGATCTTGTTCCGTTTATGGTTAGTGTCTGTTACCAAGGACTTCACGTATCGTTTTGTTGTTTTGTTCGTGTGGTACTCGTAATAAAATAAGTATGTTCGCAAATCACGCTGCGCATTGGTCCACTTCCTCCAACGATCGTGACACATGCTACCTAATGACTTACCTGAGATCCAGACCGCCGTGTAGAAGACCTGTGCGTAATCCTGTCTGCCACTCCTGTTGCACACAAAAAACATCAACAACAACCACAACCATTCATCCCACCAATCAAAAATCACAAACCACTACCTCCCTCCCAGTATTCTGAAGAACAAGTTTCCCTACTTTCGATTTTTAATAAAGTTATTTCCCCTCTCCTCAACCTAAACCCCTTACACTAAACCGGGTTCGTACCCTCTACACAACCCCTCCTATATTTTATTGTATTATTTTATTTGCTTTACTTCTTAAAACATTTTATGCATTAAAGTTTGTTTTAATCAAATCAAGCCAAGGAAGACAAAAGGAGAACTCCACCACCCCTCCCCCTTGTACCTTACCTGACCTTCACCAGACCCCTCCCCCTGGTACCTTACCTGACCTTCACCAGACCCCTCCCCCTGGTACCTTACCTGACTTTCACCAGACCCCTCCCCCTGGTACCTTACCTGACCTTCACCAGACCCCTCCCCCTGGTACCTTACCTGATCTACACCAGACCCCTCCCCCTGGTACCTTACCTGACTTTCACCAGACCCCTCCCCCTGGTACCTTACCTGACTTTCACCAGACCCCTCCCCCTGGTACCTTACCTGACTTTCACCAGACCCCTCCCCCTGGTACCTTACCTGACTTTCACCAGACCCCTCCCCTGGTACCTTACCTGACCTTCAAGAGACAGATACATGGAGGAGAGGGACAGAAGAGGACATGAAGCCATGAGATGTTCCTACCAGTCCCAAAGAGACAGATACATGGAGGAGAGGGACAGAAGAGGACATGAAGCCCTGAGATGTTCCTACCAGTCCCAAAGAGACAGATACATGGAGGACAGGGACAGAAGAGGACATGAAGCCCTGAGATGTTCCTACCAGTCCCAAAGAGACAGATACATGGAGGACAGGGACAGAAGAGGACATGAAGCCCTGAGATGTTCCTACCAGTCCCAAAGAGACAGATACATGGAGGACAGGGACAGAAGAGGACATGAAGCCTCTACAGGTTAAAGGGAAAAAAACTGAGGCTCTGAACTGTCCGTTCAGATACCAGTCCATAATCCGTACTGAACAGATAACAGGACTGTCTATTTCTCAGACAGGTTCATAATCCGTACTGAACAGATAACAGGACTGTCTGTTTCTCAGACAGGTTCATAATCCGTACTGAACAGATAACAGGACCAGTGGCGGCTCCTGAAAAAATTCTCAGGAGGGGCAATTTTTCTGATGATTTAGGTGACCTACACACATTTAAAAAAAGATATGTCCAGCAACAACATGAAGACAGGGGCAGCATATAAGTCAATACCAGAAGCATTTATTGACTGATCTCAAAAGTGTTGGCTTACCAGGGTTGGTGGAGCCCTCAGTTTCATCTTTGCCTCGCAAAGCTAACTCAAACACTCCGCAAAACTTCACATACTGGATTAGCCGGCTGAGGATGTGGCGGTTCTTGCTAATGTCGTAGTAAATATATTTGTTATAGTGAATATGGAATATGATATGTTGAGTAAAATGTTGTGCTAAGATCTATTTAGGTCAGGAGCTGGTTATAAGTTCTGTTCCTATCCAATAACAATGGACAAAAGGGTCCTATCTTGTCAGCCTTGTCAGCAGGTGGCCAAGGACAACACCCACGCCATAGGCCTCTCAGTTCTTCCAACTCACGAGTTCTTGCTCTGAGGACAAACACACACACATCATCACTGTTAAACACACACACACACACACACACATCATCACTGTTAAACACACACACACACACACACACAAAAATCCCCTCTCTTAGGCTGAACATTTGAAGACAGAGAACCCGACTCAGAGCCAATGCAACAGTGACAGTAGCCTGCAGGGGACCTCGCCCAACTCATCAGGACCAATCAGAAGATCAGAACTACTAGATTGAACCTACTTCATTTATTGCATAAAATGTCTGCACACAATGTTTCGGGGCTCTCTTCAGATAATAATAATAATAATATGCCATTTAGCAGACGCTTTTATCCAAAGCGACTTACAGTCATGCGTGCATACATTTTTGTGTATGGGTGGTCCCGGGGATCGAACCCACTACCTTGGCGTTACAAGCACCATGCTCTACCAGCTGAGCTACAGAAAGTGGATACTCATGGATGCGCATTGCAATTGTAAAATGTCAACACAATTGGAGACACCACGTCATTTTTGGAGACATGTTATTGACAGTAAACTATTGTAGATGCGACTGCTAACTAACTAAAACATTTTAGCTGGCTAGCTAATCATCTTAGCTAAATGTGGGGCAAACAATTCAGTTATTTACCGTTAATTTGAGGGATTGGGGTGAAAGAAATCGAGTTACATAGTGATACTTTACGATATACTGTATTGACAATATCGCAATATTTTAGCGCTAGTTGGCTGTACCTGCACCAAAACACCATTATTGTTCCTTCATAGCTTGTTCTCAATCTTTTCACATTGGGAGCCAATTTGTTTTCAGCACTTTTATTTCCATGACTGATCAAAACTCGTTCTCATGGCTTTCTGATCCCTCTGCAACAGACATATGGTGCGCAATAAAATCACAGTATCGAATCGCAATACGTATAGAATCATGAGACTCGCAATGCTGATGCATATATCTTATCGTGAGGTTCCTGGCAATTCCCAGCCCAAGTTCATTTGCCACAACAAATCTCTTCGCTAGCAAACGCGATGTCTTCTCCAAAACGGCAATGTGTCTCCAGCAATGTTTACTTTTTTGACGTTCTATGGCATCTCCACTTTCCAAGCATATATGACCACATGTAATATTTTGGTAAGTGATGCAAATAGTGAACTATGTAGGGCCAGGATGTAAAATATATGTAGCTGCAGCAATTTCTCTTATCTGATATGGTAAGTAATGGGGCTTAATTTATAGCTCCCTAAGAGTTTGACGAACGGGTCCGTGAACGCGATTCCAGATATATTTACCTCTGAATAAACTGCCTTTATTACACCATATCCACATCCAGTAAACTTGTGATTATCAACACTAACCTCATCGTTGTGGCGGCGGACAGCTAGCCTGTATCCCTCGTCATCCAGTTGAGTGAGTGGCAATGTCTTTTTTCGTTCGTACCAATTTTTGGAAAATCCTCGGGTGTAGGACTTTCCGCCTTTAGTAGAAACCTGTTGAATTATTAAATTTGGTCTGGGAGGTCCTAATTGTTTCGTTGCCAATTTATCTTCATTTGTTCGCCGACAAAAAGGAACTTCTTTCAAACAATCCACTCTTTTCTCAGTTACGTTCATGGTTACGTAACGTATGACGAAAGCGCGTAAGTGCAAGCCCACAGACACCCATTGAGATTGTATTGAAGGCTCTGAAATTTGAAAAAAATAGATTTTACATGGGAGTCTATGACAGAAGTTCTGGGCGATTTTCAATCTGACTGAAATCGCCCCAAAAGGGGGTGGAGCCATTTGAAGCACGACTTTAGCCTGATTCGACATTTAGTGGCAGTGTGGCAGATCAGACGTATAGATTACAACACTGATAACTACTGTTGCCGTGATATAATTGATTAGAAAAAAAATCCCTTCCTTTTCCCATTTGGCAGTGCGTCGCCCATATCGCCCTATTGAACAGGCCGTCCCTGAACAGGACTGTCTATTTCTCAGACAGGTTCATAATCTGTACTGAACAGATAACAGGACTGTCTATTTCTCAGACAGGTTCATAATCCGTACTGAACAGATAACAGGACTGTCTATTTCTCAGACAGGTTCATAATCCGTACTGAACAGATAACAGGACTGTCTATTTCTCAGACAGGTTCATAATCTGTACTGAACAGATAACAGGACTGTCTATTTCTCAGACAGGTTCATCATCCGTACTGAACAGATAACAGGACTGTCTATTTCTCAGACAGGTTCATCATCCGTACTGAACAGATAACAGGACTGTCTATTTCTCAGACAGCTTTATGGATTTCACTGTTGATGATTTCACTCTTTCCTCCTTCCTCTTTCCTCTTTCCTCCTTCCTCTTTACTTTTGTAAAGGAGTTATTATATTATATTATATGATGTTGTAATCAAGTCCCACATATTAGTATAGTTTAGCGACATGGAGGGTTGCAATTTATTCTGTATTTTTTGTAATTTCCCCTAAATTCCCAAGTTTTCCAAAAATCCCAGTTGGAGGATTCCTGTATTTCCTGCCTATTCCTGTGTGGGTTTTTTCTTTGACCAGTGTTTTGCATGTCTCTACGAGGAAGTACTAAGACTACACAACTAACAGAGATGCATTTCATCCCTCCACGGCGACATCACTACATTATGAGGTCAACGAGCAGGAAGTACAGGGCAGGAAGCAGGAAGTACAGGTATTGAAATGTAGCTGTATAACACCCACCTGTCTCAGAGGGAACAGAGCCACTCAGAGGGAGAGGGAGAGCTGACAACAATATCAAGAACAACATCGACAACAGCAACAGCAACAACAACAGCAACAGCAAACATCAGGTATGAGGATTTCTTTCGTAACTCTACAATACTACTTTTTGAAAGAGTAAAGTACAAGACAATAGACATTCATGTGTTTTTTTATTTAGTAAACATGAATGTGTATTGTTATTTAGTAAACATGAATGTGTATTGTTATTTAGTAAACATGAATGTGTATTTTTATTTACATTTACATTTACATTTACGTCATTTAGCAGACGCTCTTATCCAGAGCGACTTACTTAGTAAACATGAATGTGTATTTTTATTTAGTAAACATATATGTGTATTGTTATTTAGTAAACATGAATGTGTATTGTTATTTAGTAAACATTCATGTGTATTGTTATTTAGTAAACATGAATGTGTATTGTTATTTAGTAAACATGAATGTGTATTGTTATTTAGTAAACATGAATGTGTATTTTTATTTCATAAACATCAATGTGTATTGTTATTTAGTAAACATGAATGTGTATTGTTATTTAGTAAACATGAATGTGTATTGTTATTTAGTAAACATGAATGTGTATTTTTATTGAGTAAACATGAATGTGTATTGTTATTTAGTAAACATGAATGTGTATTGTTATTTAGTAAACATGAATGTGTATTGTTATTTAGTAAACATGAATGTGTATTTTTATTTAGTTAACATGAATGTGTATTGTTATTTAGTAAACATATATGTGTATTGTTATTTAGTAAACATGAATGTGTATTGTTATTTAGTAAACATGAATGTGTATTGTTATTTAGTAAACATGAATGTGTATTGTTATTTAGTAAACATGAATGTGTATTGTTATTTAGTAAACATGAATGTGTATTTTTATTTAGTTAACATGAATGTGTATTGTTATTTAGTAAACATATATGTGTATTGTTATTTAGTAAACATGAATGTGTATTGTTATTTAGTAAACATGAATGTGTATTGTTATTTAGTAAACATGAATGTGTATTGTTATTTAGTAAACATGAATGTGTATTTTTATTTAGTTAATGTTATAATGCTTATAAATCAATATTTATGAGGAGTAGAATGACAGAAAAGTCTTGCCTGGAAGTGAACCGTCCTTAAAGTAAAATTCCCTCAAATAATTATTGAAATATTTACATATGTTTTTTCAGCCATTACATTTCATGACGTTAAATTCTGAAGCATGCGACCATTCTGCTGGTAAAAGTTCAAGTTCAGTTGTTGGTAGCTATATGTGGTAGCTATATGTGGTAGCTATATGTGGTAGCTATATGTGGTAGCTATATGTGGTAGCTATATGTGGTAGCTATATGTGGAAGCTATGTGTGGTAGCTATGTGTGGTAGCTATGTGTGGTAGCTATATGTGGTAGCTATATGTGGTAGCTATATGTGGTAGCTATATGTGGTAGCTATATGTGGTAGCTATATGTGGTAGCTATGTGTGGTAGCTATATGTGGTAGCTATATGTGGTAGCTATATGTGGTAGCTATATGAGGTAGCTAAATGTGGTAGCTATATGTGGTAGCTATATGTGGTAGCTATATGTGGTAGCTATATGTGGTAGCTATATGTGGTAGCTATATGAGGTAGCTATATGTGGTAGCTATATGTGGTAGCTATATGTGGTAGCTATATGAGGTAGCTGTATGTGGTAGCTGTATGTGGTAGCTATATGTGGTAGCTATATGAGGTAGCTATATGTGGTAGCTGTATGTGGTAGCTATATGTGGTAGCTATATGTGGTAGCTATATGTGGTATAATAATAATAATAATATGCCATTTAGCAGACGCTTTTATCCAAAGCGACTTACAGTCATGCATGCATACATGTTTTTTTTTTTTTTTTTGTGTATGGGTGGTCCCGGGGATCGAACCCACTACCTTGGCGTTACAAGCGCCGTGCTCTACCAGCTGAGCTACAGAGGACCACGTTGGTAGCTATATGTGGTAGCTATATGTGGTAGCTATATGTGGTAGCTATATGTGGTAGCTATATGTGGTAGCTATATGTGGTAGCTATATGTGGTAGCTATATGTGGTAGCTATGTGTTCACCAGGCTGTTATTCCTCCAGTATCCAGGAATGGGCCACTCTCTGTTTCTCCTGTTCTTCTCAGGTTGGTGTTCGTGTGTGTTAGTGTGTGTTAGTGTGTTGGTTGGGGTTGAAACTATATTCCCAATCAAAACACTGCCCAATAAAGGTTTAAATTTATATTTCCAATCAAACCACTGTCAAATAAGGGTTTTTTAAACTATACTCCAATCAAAACCTGCTAATAAATTTTTTAAAAAGTATCCCAAACCTAACACGTCTAATAAAGGGGTTAAAAACAAACCCCAAATCCCCCCTTTGTCTAATGAAGGTTGAAAACTATACCCCAAAACCCGTAACACTGTCTATAAAGGTTTAAACATTTTCCAATCTAACACTGTCAAATAAAGGGTTTTTTTAAAACTATACTCCAATCAACACTTTAAAATTGATTTTTTTAAAAAAAAATATTCACTTTTTATCTCTGGGGCCTTTAAAGGTTTGAAAAATAAAGACAATTATAAATGTAATTACATAATTTTTCTTCATAGGTGAATTTTATCAAAACCATTTTGCCGTAAATACGTTTTTGTTTTTTGGGCCCTCTCCTAAAAATAGCGGGTTTTTTTTTCACGTAATAGCTTACTTTAAATTGGACTGGGGTTTGGGGGAACAAAAATTTTTGGTTTTTGCTAATATAAGACATGTCTAGGGCCGGGAAAGTTTCTGTTATTTTAAAAACCGTCATCCCTAACCCCTTTCCACATTAGCCCCCGCCCGGTATAGGGACAACCGTTCCCGTAGAGGGTTGGAGGAAAAAAAAAAACCAAAAAAAATCCAATCCCCCCCCAAAAAATGGAAGCCCCCTTTTTGCTAGTGCCCCAGAAACAAAAAAAAAAAAGGTCGCTCAAATCAAGAAAAAGGGACAAAAAGATTTCCTTGACCCCCCCCCAAAAGGTAAAAATTGGGGTTCTAAAACACATAAAGGGGGGGTCCACTGGGGACACTCATGGGGGTGTCCCCCTGAAGGGCCCCGCCTTTTTGGGGGTTGTCCAGGGGAGGCCCTCAGGGGGGGTTGTCCCCGGGGGAAACACCATGGGGGGGTGTCCCATGAAAGGACCGCCCCCCCTTTGGGGGTTGTCCATTTGAAAGGAACCCCCCATGGGGGTGTCCAAATAAAGGGCCCACCCCCATGGGGGGGGGGTTTCCCACTAAAAAGCACCATTGGGGGGTCCACTGAAGGCACTCAGGGGGGGTGCCCCCCTAAAAGGGAAACCCCTTGGGGTGCCCAATTTAAGGTTACTACCCAACAATTTAAAACCCTAAAAGGCCCAAAACCAGGGACCCGGGTTTAAAATTTCCCCAAGAAGAGGAAACAAAAAAAAACCCCCACCCAACTTAAAGACAAACCCAAACCAAAAAAATTCCGGGAATCAGAAAAAGGAAGGGTTTGTATGAAGAAGAAAAAAAATTTGGGATTGTGCCCCTAAATCAAAGAAACCCTAAATTTTAAAAACCCTTCACCCCCTATGGGGAAAAACAAAAGGGGTTTTAAACCCTCCCCTTTCTATCAAACAACTAAAGGATTTGACCCCCAAAACAAATAAAAAAAAAAGGGGGTTTAAACCCACCCCATCTATAAACATTTAAAAAGGAGTTAAACCAACCACATCCCCCAAGAAAACAAAAGGGTTTGACCCACCACAACAAACAAGAAAAACAAAAGGAGGGACCCACCAAACTATAAAAAACAAAGGAGTTGACCCCCCCCAATCTACCCAAGCCCCCTAAAGGGATTAAACCCCCACTCTATAAAAGGGAACAAAAGGGGGTTGCCCCCCCCCACATCTATAAAGAAAATAAAGGTTTAAACCCCTTTCCACTTATCAAACAACAAAAGGTGTTAACCCTCCACTCTATAAATACAAAAAAATTTATTTTAACCCCCCTCCACATATATAAAGGGCCACTAAAGGCTTTAAACCCTCAACATCTATCAAACAACAAAAGGGGGTTGACCCACCCCATTTTATAAAGGGCCCAATTAAAGGGGGTTGCCCCCCCCACATCTATAAAGACAACTAAAGGAGTTGCCCCACCCAACTATCAAAACAAAAGGATTTTCCCCCCCCCCCAAACTCTATCAAAAACAACAAAAAGGAGTTGCCCAAACCCCCAATCTACCCGAAAAAGCAAAACGAGTTTGCCCCAACCACATCTATCAAGAAAAACCAAAAGGGAGTTGACCCTCCAAAACTATCAAAAACAACAAAAAGGGGGATTGACCCCACCACACTATCAAGACAAAAAAAAGGGGATTTACCCCCACATCAAATCGGGGACAGCAAAAGGGGTTTAAACCCCCAAATCAAATAAAGACAACTAAAGGGGGGGACCCCACCACCTCTATAAAGAAAAACAAAAAGGAGTTGACCCCACAAAATTTCAAAACAACAAAAAGGCTTAACCCCTCCACACTTATCAAGAAAAACAAAAGGTGTTAACCCTCCAATTACAAACAAATAAAGGAGTTACCCCTCCACATATATCAAAAACAACTAAAGGCTTTAACCCTCAACATTAAAAGAAATTTAAAAGGATTTGCCCCCCCCAACATCTATCAAGCCCATTAAAGGATTTTGACCCCCCATCTATAAAGGGCCCAACTAAAGGAGGGGGACCCACCAAAAAACTATCAAGAAAACAAAAGGGAAAGGGGGCCCACCACTTTCTATCAAGACAACAAAAGGAGTTGCCCAAAACCCCCTTTTCTAAAAAGGACAAAAAAGGGAGTTTCCCACCACATCTTTTCAAGACAAAAAAAGGTTTAAAACCCACTGAATTTTAAAGCCCCAAAAAAGGTTAACCCCTGACTTCAAAAAAAGCCCAATAAAGATGTTAACCCTCCCATCTATAAAGACAACAAAAGGTGTTAACCCGCCACATCTCTCAAGCAACAAAGGTTTTGCCCCACGGAATCATCAGACAATTTAAAGGGGGTTAACCCCCCTGCATCTATCAAGACAAGTAAAGGTGAAACCCGCTGCATCTACCCAAGAAAACAAAAAGATTTAACCCCCCAACTATCAAACAACAAAAGGGCATTCCCCCCCAAAAATTAACCCTCCACTTTAAAACCCCCCAAAAGAAGTAAAAAGAAAGGAGATTTGTGTTTTTGGCCTCAAAACTCTCACCATGAATAAAATAAAGATAAGATTTTGGTGGGTTGTGGACTTTAAATCTTTGGATGATTAAAACCAGACCCTTTTAAAACCTTTGGGAAATGATTAAAAGTTAGGGGAATTAGAGATAGAATTTAACGTGCAGATTGGGTTTCCTTCGAGGGGGAAGTTTAATCCATTTTTAATCGTTATAAAAAACCCAAAACCGTCCCGGGGGCGGGTGATTCTCCGTTACAGAATTTCCGGGCCCCTTCCCAATTTTAAGGTTAAAAAAAAGGCCGGGTTGATTATCTTTTAAAACGTAAAGCCCTTTAAAACAATTTGGGAAAAAGATTTTAAATCCGGGATTTGGAAGGGAAAAAGGTCAAATTTTTTTTTCATGGGATTTTGGAAAAAGGAAGTTAAAATTATTTCCCAAAAAAGGGGTAAAAATTTTTACGAAAAGGGAGGGTCCCAATTGATCCTGGGAAAAACGCTTTACAAAAAAAAGTGGCCGAAAGGGAACATGGTAGTAATTGCAAATCAAAAATGTAAACTAAGTTAATTTTGCCCTTTGGTACGAAGGGCCTTTTCCCGTAAAAACGGGGGAAAATTTAAATCTTTCGTTTTGTAAGGGCTTTTTGTCGGGGGTTTATTGGCCCGGGGGCCATTTCCCTAGAAATTTTTTGGGGGCCCAAACAAGTTTAACAGATGTTTAAGGTATATAGGTGTGAAAACTTAATCCCTGGGAGACTGATCTTTTTCAGGGGTGGGGGGAAAAAGGAAAAAAAAAATTTTGGGGAAAATTGGGTAATTTACTCTTTTTCCTAAAACCGGATTTTTTAAATGGGAAAAACTTGGGTTAGGGGTTAAATTTTTTTTAAAGGGTTTTTAAAAAACCCCAAGGGGGGGCCACAAAGAGATTAGCCCCTTTACGAAAAAAAAATTAAGGAGGGAAAAATTTTTTTAAAAAAAAAAAAAGGGGGGAGGGTTTCTTATTTTTTCCACGAGGGGGAAAGACATTTTTTAAAAAAACAAGTCCGAGTTTAAGGGGAAAGATAAAAAGAAAATTGTTTAGGGATCCTTTTGGGAAAAAGGGTTGAATTTATTGGGCATCCAAATTTAAAAAAAGGGTTAGTGGGCCCGAGGCATAAAAAATTAGTGAAAAAAAGCGAGCGGAGGGTAGAGGACAGCGAGGGTTGGCTTTTTAAAGCGGGGAAGGGGAGAGACCCCCCCAACAGAAAAGAGGAGGGGGGAGGGTTTACCGGGAGGGTTTAGAGAAACCCTTGGAAAAAAAACCCCCAGATAAACACCTTTGTCTTTTTGTAAAAAAAAGATTAGGGGGATCCCCCCCGCCTTCCCCACCTTTATGAGGGGCCAAAAACCGGGAATTTTGGGGAAGGGGGGGGAAAAGGGGGGGGGCGGGTTTTAAAGAGGCCAGTGAGAAAACAAGGGGGGGAAAGTTTTACAAAAGGAGGTAGTCGGGGTTTAAGAATAAAAATGGCAAAAAAACCAAAAAGCGTTTTTTGGAAAACTTGGGTTCCCTAAAATAAGTCCAAGGGGTTTGTGGTCCTCGGTAGCTCACGGGTTTAGAGCAGGGACTTTTTCCCCCCAAGGTAGGGGTTTTTTCGACCCCCAAACCCTAAAAAAAAATCAAAATAATTAAAAAAATTGTATCCCGCAAAATGTGTCCCCTTTGGTTTGGAAGCTTGGCAAAATGACAGTTTTTTCCCGGGGTGTTGAATTTCACCCCAAAAGCTAGACGTAGGGTTATGAGTGGGGAAAAAGAATATTTTTTTTTTTGGCATTTGGGCAGAGGGCTTTAACCCGGACGATTTAAAAGAGCCAATAGGGGTTTTTGCGGAAACTTTTTTGTCGTTTTTGGCCCTTTTTGAAGGGCCCAGAAATGAAATATGTGGGTTGGGGAAAATTCAACGGCGGGTAGGAATGAAAACCCGGGATCAATTGGGGTTTTTGGGTTTGGTTAAAAAACAAAATAAAGTTTGAGGCGGGGGTTATGGGGGCCCCTAGGAACCATTATTAAAAAAAGGAAGGGGGTTTGGGGGAGAGATTTTTTTCGTGAAAAAAAGGTTTAAATTAGAAGCGTGAAATTTCTAGAATGTCTTTTAAACATAGTTTTACTTTCTAAAAAATTATTTCCTAGGGGGGAAAATTTGTAGGGAAGTTTCCCCCCCGCCCCCCTTTTAATGTGGGAAAGGAGAAAGGGAGGGGGGGGGAGGGGGGCAGGACATCTTTTAAAAAGGGGGGGGGGATGTCATTAAGTGTATCTGTTTAAATAATATCAGCGTTTTTTTTTATTGTTTGGGGGGGGCCGGGAAATCAAAAAAAATTTTTAAAAAGTTTGAAAAGGAACTGAAACTAAAGGGCCTTTTAAAAAAACAGAATTTTTTGGACGATTTTAAAAACGAAAATTTTTTTTTGGTTTAGGGGGAAAATTTCCTTGGTGTTGTGTGGGGGATAGCCCAGCCTGGGGGGGGGGTTCTGGATTTGTTAAAAAAACTTTTTTAATTTTAAAAAAACAAAAATAATAAACTAAAATTTAAAACACCCAAAAAAGGAAAAATAAAATTGAAATAGTTATTTTTAATTATTATTGATATTTATTGCATTTTTAAATTATCTGGGGGGGGGCCGTGGCCCAAAGGGCCCTGAATCGCAGGGCTAACTGTCCACTAAACCCTGGTTGGGGATCCGGTTTGGTCGCACCCGACAGGACGGGGAGCCCCAGGGGGCGGTGCCCCAATTGGGCCCAGTGTCGCCGGGGTAGGGGGGAAAATGGCCCGGAAAGGGATGGAGCTCATTTAAAGAGCATGATTTTTTTGAAACGCCGGGGAGGGTTTTTTTGGGGGTTGTTTCCCACGGGGGGGGGGCCCCGTAAAAAAATAAAATAAAAATAAAAAACAAGGGTATTCACTGGGTTTTCCGGGAGGGGGAGGCTGCCGGCGGGGGAAACTAGAAGAAAATTTTTACCCTTGATTCCCAGTAAAAATAGGGGGGGAAAGTAGCGTTTGAGGGGGAGAGGGGTTGGGGAGTTGGGAAAAGGGAGAATGATTTTTTGGTTCGGGTTTTGGGGGGGGAAAAAAAGGGGGGGGGGCAAGCCAAAACTTAAGAGAAGGGGACTTTAGGGGGGAGAGAACAAAGAAAAAAGAAAAAAGGGGAAACTTTTTGGGTTTGAAAAAAAAGGGCGGGCTAAAGGGAAAAGAGATAACATTTTTCTGGGTTTGAAAAAGCAGGAACTAAACAGGTAAAAAAAGGCGGGCGGACGAGAGCGGGTATTTAATGGCCAAGGGGAAAGGCTGGGTTTGGGTTTAAAACTCTAAGATGAAGAGGAAGAGATTTTTACGGGGGGGGGTCAAAAATTGATAAGGGGCCCTTTAAATGAGAAAAACGGGGTACCCGATTTAGGGGGTAATAAATTAAAATAATCATTGTAAAACCGGGGGAATTTTTGGGGGGGATTTTATGGGGGTTAGGCAATTTGGGTTCAAAAGGGGGGGAGTTTCCCAAATTAATTTGAGCCTAACTTTTCTTTGTTTTGTTTTTTTTTTTCCTTTGGGGGTTTTTTTAAAAATTAAAATGGAAAAAACACCCCAAAAAGTTTGTTATAAAGGGTTGTTATGTTAAATTTTTAGGGTTTTAACCAGTTCAAGGGGGTTTTACTAGCGTGGGTTTGGAAACGGTTTTTTTGGTTGTTTATTTAAAAATTTAAATTTTCCTTTAAATTAACCGGCCGAAATCAGAAGAATTGTCCCTCTAAGGCGAGACAAAAAATTGGGGGCCAATAAATTGATTTGGCAAGGGTCGGTAATAAGGAAAATTTAAAAAACAAATTAGATGAAGAATGATGATTTTTTTGGGAAAGGGGGAAACTTCTGTAAAGCAAAGGTGGCATTATTTACTCCCAATTACGGGTAAATCAATTCTTATCTATGGGAAGGCAATGGCAGCCCATGGAAAAAATCTTTTTGGGAAAAAAATTGGGGGAAGGGAACAGGTTATGTTGTTGCTCGCTTCCCAAACAGTTTAGTTTTTTAAAAACATCCTAAAGGATGTTTTTCCAAAATGGTAGAGAGTAACGAGGGTTTTAGGGAAATTGGTGGGAATTTAGGATAAATTTTTTTTTTTGGGTGGGCATTAAAATAAAAAGGGGTTTAAAACATGAACAAGAGATTTTTTTTCTTTGTTCCCAAAACAAAAACTTGGGTGATTTAAAAAAAATAGACTTGTCATTTTCCAACAATCAATTCTTCGGGTAAACCCCGGGAGACCCGGGGTTTTAGAACCCCGGGGTTTAAAAACTAAAAAAAGGGGTTTTTTACCAAGATAAGAGATTTTTTTGTTTGGGATTACAAAGGGTTTAAACTGAATGAAAGTCGAATTTTTTTCCCCCCTTTAAGGGAAAAGGAAAAGTGGGGGAGGAAAAGAAGAAAAAAAAGAATTAAAAATAAAAGGGCGGGAAATTGGGGTTGAAAAATAATCAAGGGTTTTTTAGGAAGGGGGGAAAAAATTGACCATAAGCAAAACTACTGTGTCAAGAGGGGGGGGGGAAAATTTGTTTTTAAGAAATACCAAAAGGAGGAGGAAAAAATTATTTTTAAAAAAAACAACCTTTTTTTTAAGATAGTCAAAAAAAAGAGAATGCACAAAAATTTTGTTACATTAATCTGAAAGGGTTTTAAGATAGTTTATTAACCAAAACCCGTTTTGCCCGGGGTTTTGTCCCCACAGGTGAACAAAAAGGGAAGGTGACCCACTTAATAAACCAGGTGCCCGGTGAGCACCAGTCACTAAAAAAGGAAAAAACTGGAAGCGGGCCCTTTTTGGAAGGGGCCCTATCAGGTTTTTTTGGGTAACCCCTTTGGGCCCATTAAAAATTAGCAGAAAAGGGGAACCTGGGTAATGTTACCCAAACCCCCCCACGGAAAAAGGTAGGCCCAATAAAAGGCCCCGTTTTAGCACACGCAAGTGACGAGGGGAAACGGGGCCCCGGGGGGGTCCGGGGGGGTCCCTCGTAAACAAAAGTTTTCCTACCCAAAACCTTCATCACTGTAGGGGTTCCTAGGGGGGATATGGGGTGGTCCCCGGGCAAGAAGGGACTAAAGACAGGAGGGGTTTGGGGGGTTTTTTGGGGGAATATGGGTGACCCGGGGCCTGCCCCATGCCCGGGCCCCAAATAGTGGGGGGGGGGGGTTAAAAAAAACCACCCCCCAACCCTCGCACCAATTTAGGGCAAAGGGGCCTTAAAATTATTAAAAAATAAAGGGAAGCGCCCCAAAAAAACCCAAAATACTGCCCTCAAGGGGGGAGTGATCTAAAAAAAAAGGGGGTCCAGAGAAGGGGTGGGGGGGCGAAAGTTTCAAAATTAAAAATTAAAGGGACTTAAATCAGAGGGGAAAAAGAAAGAAACCTGGGATTATAAGACCCTTTTTGGGGGTATTTATTTTCAGCCCCCTAAGGGGATTTCCGGGGGTCAAGTTTTAGACATACTGGGGGAAAAAAGTATGAGAGGGGGGGGGGCGGGACGTCCGGGATGGAGTAAAAGGGAAAAAACGACCCCCCCGGGAAAGGGGGGGTACGTAGAAAAAGGTCGCTAAAGGAGGACTTTAAATAACTTACTGGGCTTGCGGGGGGACGAAAGGGAAATCGGGATATTTGGTTAAGATTTATTTGATGGAGCCCAAAAGAAAGGGGGACCCAGGTACGGCTTTAATCCATTAATGAAAATAGACCGAGTTTTTGGGTTAAAGGGATGACGGATTTCCAATTTGACTCCCTTTTCCACTTTTAAAGTTTTTCCCCTTTCCCGGAAGGGGAAAAATGGGGAAGGGGAGGGGGCCCCGTTGAAATCGGGGGTTTAAAAGTGGATGAAATACACCGCTGGGGGGCCTTGGGGGGGGGAAAAATTGGGTTTGCATGCCCCTTTGGGGTGACCAGCAATGTTGGGACCCCCCCAAAAGGCCAAAGGAAATTTTTCCCCCGGGAAATTCCCCCGGGGTTTTCCAATCAAAAAAAACCCAAAATTGCCGGGGATTGGGCGGGGAAAAATTTGACATCCCGGGCCCAAGCCCCCCAGTTCAGTTATCCTGGGGGAATCCCCGGTTCCGGACATGGGGAAATGGAAACCCGTAATTTGGGGGGATTTTGTTGGTGGGGGGAAATAAAATGTGACTGTTTAAAGAAAAGGGAAAGGAAAGGGAAAAAAAAGGGATTGGGGAACCAACCCCTTCCCTTTTTAATGTTGGGTTGGTTTGGGATGCACAAAAAACGGGGGGCATTGGGCCAGGGGGTTACCAGGGGGGGCTTTGGGGTGGGTACTTTGTACCAGTATTTTTTGGTCCCAACCTGTAAAATTGGTCACCCAAAGCCCAGGGGGGAAAAAAAATTTAAGGTAAAAAAATAAAAAAGTCGGGAAGGAAATGCCCCAATTTGGATGATGGAATAGGCACCCCCGGGGTGTTCTAACAATAAAAAGCAAAAATAAAATTGGGAGAGGTTTTAATATCAACTTTTTTCCTGGGGGGGGGCAAAAAAACAAAATTGGTTTTTGGATAAATTATATCTATTTAAACCCACAGCGATTTATTGACAAGCCCGGAGATGCAGTGGGGATCTTTTACGATTATCCGCCACCCCGTTTTGTAACTTATTTAGAGGGTGGTTCTAGATGGGCGGGAAAGGGCCGGTTTTTCTTAAAAATAAGCCATTTTTTGCTTTTTCCCTAAAAACCCCACACTGGTGGGACATTTCCCCAAGGCCTTACAGAATTAAGCACTAAGTGAAGGATAACTAACCCGAATTGTAATTGGGGAAATTGGGTTTGGTTTAAAGGAAATTTGGGTTTAAAGGGGAAAAAAAACCCTCAGCCCCCCAAAACCCTTAGGAGGGATCGGTGTTTGTAGGGGTTTTTGTTTTTTTGGTTTGGGGGGGTTTTTTCCCCCTGGGGTCCGAGTATTGGTGAGTCGGGCCCTTTTGGTAAAATTTGCGTAATCTAAACAATGATGAAGGTTTGGGACTGACCCCGGGATCGGGACAGGGGAATGTAAAAAACAACCCTCCAGGCTTGGGGGTAAACAAAAATTTGGCCCTTTGGCAGAACGAAAATTGGATGAAATTTTTTATTATTTTTGAGGGGTTTTGATCTTGAGATTAATCTTTCTGTAAAAACTTTTCCAAAGGGTTGGGGAAAATTTTAAAGCCCAAAGGGGTGGTTTTGTTTAAATTTGGGTTTTTAAGAATAAGGACTAAAAAAAAATTTACACCCCAAAAACACAGTTTTAAATGTTAAAATTATCTGTGTCAACCCACTAACAAAAGGGGGCCGTTACAACCCTTTCAAGGGGGGAGGGGGGGGGGAACTTTTTTAAGAAAGGGGGGGGAAAAAAAGGTTTTTGTTTGTAAAGGAAGTATAAAAAAAGGGAAATTTTGGGTGTTTTGGCCCTCAGGTTTCTCCCCCATAAATAAAATCCCGATAAGATTGTGAGTTTTGGCCATTAAATTTCATTGATGTTTAAAAAAAAGGGGCCTTTTAAACCCTCTGGAAATGATTCAAGCTTGGGGGAAATTAGAAAAAAAATTCCGGGCCAATCCTCAAAACCAAATAAAGGGGGTTGACCCCTGCATCTTTAAAGAAACAAAAGGTTTTAACCCTCTGCATTTTTATCAAGAAAAGGGTAAAGGGCCCCAAAACCCCTCCATCTATCAAGACAACTAAAGGTTTTGGACCCGCGGCATTTTATCAAGAAAAAGTTAAGGGGGTTAACCAGCGAAATCTTCAAGACAATTTAAAGATGTTAACATCCAAAATCTATAAAAAAAAAAAACAAAAGGTGAAAACCCCCCACTCTATCAAGAAAACTAAAGGTGAAAACCCTCCAAATCTACAAGAAAACTAAAGGCTTTTTAAACCCTCCACATTACAAGACAACAAAAGGTTTTGACCCACTGCACTATCAAGCCCAATTTAAAGGTTTTAAAACCCTCTATCTATCAAGAAAAAAAAAGGGCCCTTTAAAACCCTCCACATCTATCAAGACAACAAAAGGTGTTTAACCCCCCACTTTTTAAAAGAAAATTTAAAGGGGTTTTAAACCCCCCAACTGCGTTATCAAGAAACTAAAGGTTGATTTTCATGGGCCTTTAGAAGCTTCGATAGGCAAATTGACATCTTTTTGAGTTTTGGGGGTGTACCGTGGTTTGTATTAAAGGGGCCTCCCCTTAAAAATCGTGTCTCTTTGTTGAAATCGGGGAAAAATTTCCAAATAAAAAAACCCAAGACCTAAGATTTGTTTGTGTGGGCCCTCCAAAGGGTCGGGTTTCATCCTTGGGGAGAAATTTTCCCAAAACCCCTTTGAATGGACCATTTTATTTTTTACAAAAACAAAGTACGAAATTTAAAAACACCATGGGACCACGCACCCGCCCAATTACCCCCTCGGAAGGAGAACGCGTTCTGTCTCCTAGAGATTAACGTACTTTGGTGAGAAAGTGCAAATCAATCCACAGAACAACAGCAAAGGAGTCCTATATCGACATAACCTGAAAGGCTGCTCAGCAAGGAAGAAGCCACTGCTCCAAAACCGCCATTAGAAAAGCCAGACTACGGTTTGCAACTGCACATGGGGACAAAAGATCGTACTTTTTGTGAAATGTCCTCTGGTTATGATGAAACAAAAATAGAATTGTTTGGCCATAATTACTGTCGTTATGTTTGGAGGAAAAAGGGGAAGGCTTGCAAGCCGAAGAAACACCATCCCAATCGTGAAGCACGGTGGTGGCCAGCATCATGCTGTGGGGGTGCTTTGCTGCAGGAGGGGACTGGTGCACTTCACAAAATAGATGGCATCATGAGAAAGGAAAATTATTTGGATATATTGAAGCAACATCTCAAGACCATCAGTCAGGAAGTTAAAGCTTGGTCGCCAAATGGGTCTTCCAAATTGACAATGACCCCAAGCATACTTCCAAAGTTGTGGCAAAATGGCTTAAGGACAACAAAGTCAAGGTATTGGAGTGGCCATCACAAAGCCCTGACCTCCAATCCTACAGAAAATGTGTGGGCGGAACTGAAAAAGTGTGTGCGAGCAAGGAGGCCTACAAACCTGACTCAGTTACACCAGCTCTGTCAGGAGGAATGGGCCAAAATTCACCCAACTTATTGTGGGAAGCTTGTGGAAGCTACCAAATACTAATTGAGTGTATGTAAACTTCTGACCCACAGGGAAGGTGATGAAATAAATCAAAGCTGAAATAAATAATTCTCTCTACTATTATTCTGACATTTCACATTCTTAAAAATAAAGTGGTGATCCTAACTGACCTGAGACAGGGAATTTTTACTAGGATTAAATCAGGAATAGTGAAAAACTGAGTTTTAAAATGTATTTGGCTAAGGTGTATGTAAACTTCCGACTTCAACTGTAGGTACATCATTGTACCCCAGTTCATACCTCAGACCTTTCTTACATATAGTCCACAGATACAGAAGCGTGTTTTTAGAACGCGATTTGTAATTTGAATGGTTGCCCTGTCAACACGGAAAGTTCTAGTGAGTATGTAAAGTAGGATGTCACAGTCCAAATCAGGATGTTACTATCATGGAATATTTGGTGGTTGCGTTCAGGATGGACTGGGAACAGAAATCGCCCCCTTGACATTTCTAACACACTAGTCCATAAATTTTTTCTCAATGCCCCCATTGTTAGACAGATAATTATAATTTTGTGCGAAACCAATTTAGATGATGCAGTTTTCAAACTATTGAACTGAGATCTAAAGTGCAGGAACCATACAGAGCCTTCAGAAAGTATTTATACCTCTTGACTTGTTCCACCTTTTGTTTACAGCCTGAATTCAAAATGGATTTTCTCAAGCTCCATTATGTTCTGAAGCCATTCCAGTGTTGCTTTGGCTGTATGCTAGGGGTCATTGGCTGTATGGTAGGGGTCATTGGCTGTATGCTAGGGGTCATTGGCTGTATGCTAGGGGTCATTGTCCTATTGGAACGTAAATCTTCAACTGAGTCTAAAGGTTGTTTGCACTCAGAAGCAGGTTCTCATCCAGGATTTGCCTACATTAGGCTCCATCCATTGTTCCCGCTGTCCTTTCCAATCTCCAAGTCCCTGCTGCTGAAAAGCATCTCATTTTCATTTCATTTCATTTTAGTCATTTAGCAGACGCTCTTATCCAGAGCGACTTACAGGTGCAATTAGGGTTAAGTGCCTTGCTCAAGGGCCATCAACCGATTTTTTGACCTAGTCGGCTCGGGGATTAGAACCAGCATACCTTTCGGTTACTGCGACAATGCTCTTAACCACTAAGCTACCCACCGCCCCTCTCCATCTCCATCTCCATCTCCATCTCCACCAGATATATGCCTCATCACAATTCTATTTCTGAGATCTATGGACAGTTATTTGGACTTCGTGGTATAGTTTCTACTCAGACCGTCAACGTGGGACCTTAATATAGTTGTTTATTTCTAAATCATGTCCAAACAATTGAATTGGACCGCTGGTGGACTCCAATCAAGTTGTAGTGACGTCTCAAGGATGATTCAAGGAAATTGGGTGCACCCGAGCCCAGTTTGGATTGGTCATAGCATGGGGTGGGAATACTTACAGTACCAGTCAAAAGTTTGGACACACCTACTGTCACGGTGCTGTAGGTGGGTGTAGTGGTGGAATCAAACGCCAGAACACCGAAGGATAGTCCAAACAACTTTAGTAAATCTCCAAACAGGAAAAATGACAACACTTGCCCGAAGGCAAAAATACGCACAAAGGCGAATAAGCAAAAAGCGCACTAAACAGGTGCGTACGCTCCAACGCAGTGGAGGAAAGCTCAACCGAGCGATAAGGGCGAAATAAGCCCAACACACGACAGACCAAAACAATAAACACACAACACTAGACAAAACAAACGAGAAACTTATAGACACTAATTACGCTAAACGAGAACGGGTGTGACAACAAACGCCCAAAAGCAAACGAACATGAACATACAACGTGGCAGCTAGTATTCCGGAGAAAAACGAACGCCGAAGCCTGCCGAAAAGGGAGAGAGCACCCTCGGCCGAAACCGGTGACAGTACACCCCCCCCTTAAACGCCGGCTCCAACGTGCGCCGACTCCGGCCTCGGGGACACCCGGAGGACACGGAGCAGGGTGCGTCGGTTGCCCACGATGGAATTCCGTCAGGAGAGACGGGCCAAAATGCCCTCCCCTCGGCACCCGCCCCCGCTCCTCCGGACGTACCCCCCCCACTCCATTTAGATACTGGAGACCCCCCATCCGACGTTCTCGAATCCAAGATGGACCTCACGGGGGTACGCCGGTGCCCCCTCGATGTCCAATGGGGCGGAGGAGTCTCCCGTATCTCACTTTCTTGGAGTGGGCCAGCTACCACCGGCCTGAGAAGGGACACATGGAAGAGGGGTTAATACTTTTATATTCAACAGGTAGTTGTAATTTATAACACACCTCGTTCAACCTTCCCAGACTTTAAATGGCCCTACAAACCGCCGACCAGTTCCGACAGGGCAGGCGGGAGGGGGCAGTTTCTGGTAGAGAGGCAGACTCGATCACCAGGTGCGTACACCGGTCCCTCACTGCGGTGGAGATCGGCGCTCGCCTATGACGTCGGAGGGCCCGCTGCAGGTGGACGTGTGCAGCGTTCCATGTCTCTACGAGCGCCGCGCCCCATCATCCACCGCAGGAGCCCTCGATCTGGCTCTGCTGCCAAGGTGCCAGAACCGGCTGGTACCCTAACCACCATTGGAAAGGGGTTAGGGGGTTTAGGGAGGAATGGCGTAGGGAATTCTGGGGCCATTCGGCCCAGGGAAACGGTACCTTGCCCACTCCTCCGGCCGGTCCTGGCAGTATGTTCTAAGAAACCTACCCACATCCTGGTTCACACGTTCCACCTGCCCTTTACTCTCCGGGTGGAAACCCCGAGGTGAGGCTCACCGAGACCCCCAACCGCTCCATAAAAGCTCTCCAACTCTGGAGGTAAATTGGGGCCCTCGATCAGACACAATATCCTCGGGTACCCCGTAGTGCGGAACACATGGGTGAATAGGGCTGGGGCAGTTTGCAGGGCGGTGGGAAGGCCGGCATGGGGAGAAAACGACAGGCCTTAGAAAACCGGTCCACAACGACCAGTATAGGGGGATTCCCCTGTGAGGAGGAAGGTCAGTAAGGAAATCCACCGAGGGGTGGGACCATGGTCGTTGTGGAAACGGGCAGGGTAGTAACTACCCCTAGGCAGATGTCTAGGCGCCTTACACTGGGCGCACACCGAACAGGAGGAAACATAAACCCTCACATCCCTTGCCAACGTGGGCCACCAGTACTTGGCACTAGACAGTGCACGGTGCCGGCCGATACCCGGGTGTCCCAGAGGAGGGTGACGTGTGAGCCCAATAGATCAATCGATCCCGAACCTCGAGCGGAACATACTTCCGACCCTCCGGGCATTGTGGGGGACTAGGGTCGGGTGCGTAACGGCCCGATCGCGCTCAGCATCGACCTCCCACACTACCGGTGCCAACCAGACATCGACTCCGGCAGTATGGGAGTGGGCTCCACGGACCTCATCCTCCGGTCATACCGCCGAGGACAGCGCATCTGCCTTATCCGTTCTGTGACCCAGGGATGTATGTGATCTTAAATGTAAACCGGGTCAAGAACATATTCCATCTAGCCTGCCGAGGGTTTTAGCCTCCTCGCTGCCCGGAGGTACTCCAGGTTGACGGTGGTCCGTCAAAATGAGGAAAAGGGTGTTGAGCCCCCTCAAGCCAGTGCCTCCCACACCTTTAGGGCCTGTACCCACGGCTAACAGCTCCCTGTCCCCTACTTCATAGTTTCGCTCCGCCGGACTGAGCTTCTTGGAATAGAAGGCACAGGGCGGGAGTTTAGGTGGCGCGCCTGACCGTTTGTGAAAACATGGCTCCAATACCGGCCTCAAAACGCGTCCCCTCCCTGAAATGGTAAAGAGGGGTCCGGATTTCGCCAGCACTGGAGCCGAGGTAAAAAGGTCCTCAGCCTCCCAATGCCCTGTCCGCCTCGGCAGACCACTGCAAAGCACCGGGCCCCCCTTCAAGAGAGATGTGATGGAGCTGCCACCTTTCCAAAACCCCGGTAAACCTCCGGTAGTAATTCCAAACCCCAAAAACTGGCTGCACCTCCTTCACAGTGGTTGGTGTTTGCCAATTACGCACGGCTGACAACCCGGTCTACCTCCATCTTCAAAACCCATGACACAGACAACTGATACCCCCAAAAAAGGGGACCACTCCCGGAAAAACAGAACTTCTCTGCCTTAACATACAGGGCGTGCTCCACCAGCCTCCCCAACACTCTGCACACCAGGGCACATTGATCGACACGGGTAGGCGAGTACACGAGAATGTCATTATGTCCACCACGACCCCCTTGCCCCTGCATGTCCCTGAAGATCTTATCCACAAATGATTGGAAAAACTGACGGAGCGTTCATCAACCCGTATGGCATTGACAAGATACTCGTAATGGCCCGAGGTGGGTACTAAAGGCCTGTATTCCAATTCATCGCCCTCCTGATGCGTACCAAGTTGTACGCGCTCCTGAGATTCCAATTTAGTTGAAGAAACGCGCCCCATGCACGGACTCAGTCATGGGTCGCCAATCAGCGGGAGTGGATAACTGTACTTCACCGTGATCTGATTGAGACACGGTAATCGATGCACGGGCATAAACCACCATCCTTCTTCTTCACAAAAAAGAAACTCGAGGACGCAGGGGAAGTGGAAGGCCATATGTATTCCTTGTCTCAGAGATTCGTCTATGTAAGTCTCCATAGCTTTCTTCTCCTCCATGAGACAGAGGATACACATGGCTCCGTGGGAGCGGAAGACTCCTGCCTGGAGGTCTATCGCACAATCTCCCTGCCTATGGGGCGGCAACTGCGTCGCCCTCGACTTACTAAACGCAATAGCCAAATCCCCATACTCAGGGGGAACGTGCAATGCGGGCACCTGGTTTGGACTCTCCACTGAGGTAGCCCTACGGAAACGCCCTAAACATCTACCCACAATCAATCAATCAATTTTATTTATATAGCCCTTCTTACATCAGCTAATATCTCGAAGTGCTGTACAGAAAAACCCCCCTAAAACCCAAACGAGTATGCAGGTTAGAAGCCGGTGCTAGGAAAAACTCCCAGAAGGCGAAAACCTAGGAAGGAACCCAGAAGGAACCGGTATGAGGGGTGGCCAGTCCTCTTCTGGCGTGCGGGTGGAGATATAAAGAACATGCCAAGATTTTTTGGGGTGGCTTTTAGAAAAATGGCTCCATCAAGGTGAAAAAACCCCCCGGGGGAAAAAAAAGGGTCCTTTACCCCCCAAATTTTTTTTCCCCAAAAGGGGGGCCCCTCCCCGTTTTTTTAAAGTTTGTTTAAAGGCGGGGTTTTCCCCCCCCTTTTTAAAAAAGGGGGGGAAAAACCCCCTTTTTTTTTTTTTCCCTTTTTTTTGGTTTTGGGGCCCCCCAAAAAATTTTTAAAAAAAGGGGGTTTAAAACCCCCCAAAAAATTTTTTTTTCCCTTTTTTTGGGGGGGTTTTAAAAAAAAAAAAAAAATTTTTGGGGGGTTTAAAACCCAAAAAACCCCCCAAAAAAAAAAAAATTTCCCCACCCCGGGGGGGTTTTTCCCCCCGGGGGGAAAAAAAAATTTAAAAAAAAAATTTTTCAAAAAAAACCCTTAAAAAAGGAAAAAAAAATTTTTTTAAAACCCTTGGGGGGTTTTTTTTTTTGGGGGGAAAGGTAAAAAAAAGGGGGTTTTTTTTTAAAAAAAAGGGGGGGGGGGAAAAAAAAAGGGGGGCCCCGGGGAAAAATTTTTTTCCCTTTGGCCTTTTTTTTTTTTTTCCCCCCTTTTTTTGGAATTTTGGGGGGGGTTTTTTTTTTGGGAAAGGAAAAAATTTTAATGGGGGGGGTTTTTTGGGGGCCCCCCGGGGGGGTTTCCGGGGGGCCCCCCTTGGGTTTCCAAAAAATTTTTGGGGTTTGGGAAAGGGGGGAAAAAAACCCAAAAAAAAAGGGGGGGGTTTTAAACAAAACCCCCCCCCCCCCAAAAAGAAAATTTTTTGGGGGGGGGGAAAAAAAGGGGGGGGGGGGGGAAAAAAACCCCCAAAAAATTTTCCCCCCCCCCCCCAAAAATCCCCCCTTGGGGGAAAAAAAAAAACCCTTTTTAAAAAAGGGGAAAAAACCCCGGGGGCCCCCCCCCGGGGGGGGGGGGCCCCCAAAAAAGGAAATAATTTTTAAAAAAAAACCCCCCTTAAAAAAAAAAAAAAAAGGGGGTTTCCCCCCCTTTTAAAATTAAAGGGGCCCCAAAAGGGGGGGCCCCAAAAAAAAATTTTTTTTTTTTTTTTTTTTTGGGGGAAACCCCCCCTTTTTTTTTAAAAGGTAAAAAAAAAAGGGGGGAAAAAAAATTTTTAAACCCGGTTTTCCTTTGGGGGGGCCGCCCCAAAAAAAAAAAAAAATTTTTCCCCCTTTTTGAAAAAAAGGGGGAAAAAAATTTTTTTGGGGGAAAAAAACCCCAAAAAAAAGGGGGAAACCCTTTTGGTTTTTGGGGCCCCCCAAATTTAAAAAAGGGGGGGCCCCCAAAAGGGGGGGGGGAAGCAAAAAATTTTTTTTTTTTTGGGATTTTCCCAAAACCCCCAAAGTTTTTTTTGGGGGGGGGGGAAAAAGGGGCCCTTCTTTTTAATAAAAAAAAAAAATTTTTTTTTTTCCCCCTTTTGGGGGGGGGGGAAAAAAACCCTTTTAAAAAACCTTTTTTTTAAAAAATTTTGGGGGCAAAAACCCCCCTTTGGGTTTTTTTTGGGATTTCCCCCCCCCCCCAAAAAAGGGGGGGTTTTACCCCCCCTTTTTTAATTTTTTTTTTTTTTTTTTCCCCTTTTTTCCCCTTTTTAAAATTTTAATTTTCCCTTTGCCAGTTTTTTTCCCCCCCCTTTTTCCCCCCCCCCCGGGGGCCCCCTTGGAAAAACCAAATTTTTTTTTTTTTTAAAAAAAAGGGGGGTTTAAAAAATTTTTTTTTTAATTTAAGGTTTTTTTCCCCCCCCCCCCCGGGGGAAGGGGGGGGGAAAACCCCAAATCCCCCTTTTTAAAAAAAAAACCCTTTTTTGGGTTTTTTTTTCCCCCGGGAAAAACCCCCCCCCCCAAAAAAAATTGTCCGGCTGCGGGGAAGGGGGGGGGGGAAAAAATTCCCCTTTTCCCCCTTTTTTTTTTCCCCCTTTTTTCCCCCCCAAAATTGGTTTTTGGGTTTTTCCCCTTTTGCCCTTTTCCCCGGGAAAAATTTTTTTTTAAAAAAAAAAACCCCAAAAAAAAATTGGTTTTTTAAATTTTTTTTTTTTAAAAAAAAAAAAAGGAAAAAGGGTTTGGGGGGAAAATTTTGGGGGGAAAAAAAAAAAAGGGAAAAAAAGGGGAAAACCCTTTAAAAAAAACCCCCCCGGGGGGGGGGGGAAAAAAAAAAAAAAAAAAAAAAAAAAAAAAAAGTTGGCCCCCTTTTTTTCCTTTTTTTTTAAAAAAAAAAATTTTTGGGGAAATTTTTAAAAAAAACCCAAAAAAAAAAAAAACCCCCCCCAACCCCCCAAAAATAAAATTTTTTTTAAAAAAACCCCCCCAGGGAAAAAAAGGGGGGGGGCCCCCGGGGGGGGCCCCCCCCCCCCCCCAAAAAAATTTTCCCCCCCCCCCCCCCCCGGGGGGTTTAAACCCCCCCCAAAAAAAAAAAAGGGGGGGAAAAAAAAAAACCCTTTTCCTTTTTTACCGGGGGGCCCCCCCACTTTTTTCCCCCCCCGGGGGGAAAAAACCCCCCCCGGGGGGGGGCCCCCCCCGGGGGGCCCCCCCCCCAAACCCCCCGGGGGGGGCCCCCCCCCCCCAAAAAAAAACCCCCCCCCTGGGGTTTTTCCCGGGGCCCTTTTTAATTACCCCCCCCCCCCCCCCCCCCCCCCCCCCGGCCCCCCGGGGGAAAAAGGGGGGGGCCCCCCCCCTTCCTTTTTTTTCCCCCCCCCCCTTTCAAAAAAAAAAAAGGGGGGGGGGGCCCCCCCTCCAAGGGGGCCCCCCCCGGTAATGTTGAAGATGTTGATGAACCACGTCCAGATAAAGCGTCCGGAGTGAAAAAGTTGAATAAGGGAAAAAAGTTGCGATGGAAAAAAGGAAAATAACGTAAAGTTGGCAGCTAAAACGCACAGGAAAATGACTCTTCTGTCTCGGGATAAACGTCCGGGGTGAAAAAGTTTAACGAAAAAAGATGAGTGAGGACAAAACTAAAAAGTTGGTAAATTTGTTGAACACAGAGATTGATTAAACGTTTATTAAAAGTAAAACGTGAATAGTTTGGCAGGTAGCCAAGTAGCAACAAACAGCACAGCAACAACACCCACACACTGGGCAGACCACTCCATCAGAGCCCTCTCCTGCCACGAAATAGATGGGTTATGGGTACTCAACCAGGGCATGCCCAGCACCACCGGATACGCAGGAGAGTCAATCAGAAATAGCTGAATCATCTCCTGATGACCCCCCTGCGCACACATCCTAAGTGGCGCAGTGACCTCCCTGATCAAGCCCGCACCCAACGGACGGCTATCTAGGGCATGAACGGGGAAAGGGACATCAACAGGAAGAAGGGGCATCCCTAAAGCTAAACAAAACTTCTTATCAATAAAATTCCCAGCCGCGCCTGAATCTACCAGCGCCTTATGCTGGGAATGAGGTGCTACCTGTGGAAAACTCACAGGCATACAGAAATGTGCAACAGAGAGCTCTGGGTGAGTGGGGCGCCTACTCACCTGGAAGGAATCCCCAGTGCGGGACCTGTCGTCCTCTCCCCTAGGAGGCCATCCCCAGCACCTAGCCGTGGTGTGTCCTCCCCGACCACAGTTGGTGCAGGGGATGGACCCCCTAGTAAGCCGACCCCTCCTCTCTCTAGCGCCAGCGCCCCCGAGCTCCATGGGACACGGCTCGGAGGCGCTGGAGGGTGAAATGGACGGAACCCCCTCGGGACGTCCTCGGGTAGCTAGTAGGTTATCCAGCCTGATGGACATGTCGACCAACTGGTCGAACGAGAGGCTGGTGTCCCTACAAGCCAGCTCCCGACGGACGTCCTCTCGTAGGCTACATCTGTAGTGATTGACGAGAGCCCGATCATTCCACCCTGCATCTGCCGCTAGAGTACGGAATTCGAGGGCGAACTCTTGGGCACTCCTCCTCCCCTGCCGGAGGAAGACCAGACGCTCCCCCGCCGCTTTCCCCTCCGGGGGATGGTCAAACACCGCCCTGAAGCGGCGGGAGAACTCGTCGTACGTGATGGTGTCCGCGTCGATCCTCCTCCACTCCGCGTTGGCCCATTCCAATGCCTTCCCGGAAAGGCAGGAGATCAGGGCGGACACGCTCTCATGTCCCGAGGGCGCCGGGTGCACGGTGGCCAGGTACAGCTCCACCTGGAGAAGGAATCCCTGACACCCGGCCGCGGTTCCATCGTAGGCCCTCGGGAGCGAGAGTCGGACTCCTCGGGGTTCCGGTGCGGGAATGGGCGGACTGGCCGATGGTGCTGGCAGGGAGGGTGGCGGTGGAGGCGTTCCCCAGCCTCGGATGGTGGTGATCACCTCCTGCAGTGCGGTCCCCATCTGCAGGATCTGGTCCCGTTGTTCCCGGACTTGGTCCTGCTGATTCCATTATTGGTGTGTTATTCTGTCCCGCGTGCTGTAGGTGGGTGTAGTGGTGGAATCAAACGCAGAACACCGAAGGATAGTCCAAACAACTTTAGTAAATCTCCAAACAGGAAAAATGACAACACTTGCCCGAAGGCAAAAATACGCACAAAGGCGAATAAGCAAAAAGCGCACTAACAGGTGCGTAACGCTCCAACCGAGCGAAAGGGCGAAAATAAGCCCAACACACGACAGACCAAAATCAATAACACACAACACTAGACAAACACAACGAGAAACTTATAGGACACTAATTACGCTAAACGAGAACAGGTGTGACAACAAACAGACAAAAGCCAACGAACATGAAACATACAACGGTGGCAGCTAGTATTCCGGAGACAACGAACGCCGAAGCCTGCCCGAACAAGGGAGAGAGGCAGCCTCGGCCGAAACCGTGACACCTACTCATTCAAGGGTTTTTCTTTATTTGTACTATTTTCTACATTGTAGAATAATAGTGAACACATCAAACTATGAAATAACACATATGGAATCATGTAGTACATGTGGCCCCCTGTAGCTCAGTTGGTAGAGCATGGCGCTTGCAACGCCAGGGTTGTAGGTTCGTTTGTGTGCACTCACTAACTGTAAGTCGCTCTGGATAAGAGTGTCTGCTAAATGACTAAAATGTAAAATTATCTTTGTCCCTCTAACTTTCTATACAAAAGGTTCTGTACTTTGTAAACGGTTCCCCCGATTTGGATGAAAATACCCTAAAATTAAAGCTGACAGTCTGCACTTTAACCTCATAGTAGTACGCATCATTTCAATTCCAAAAGCGCTGGAGTACAGAACCAAAAACAACAAACAATTTGTCACTATCCAAATACTTTTGGACCTCACTGAATATGAAAAGACCCTAAAATAAAAGGAAACATTCTGTATTGTTGCCTCATATGACATCTTTTATCTAAAATCTGAAATGTGGGAGTATAGAGCCAAGTTAAACCTATTTCGGTCGCCTCTCATACATTCTAATGCTAGATTGTATTTTCAATCTGCAATTATCAGGAAATAACACTGATTAAAAAATAAAAAATAAACACACTTTTACAGTGTTAGTTTCATCAGCTTGTGTACAATATGATATATATATATATATATATATATATATATATATATATATATATATATAAAAACTTTTACAAAACCTGCATTGAGACTTTAAAACCCCCTAGAGTCAATTGACACACTTGTGCATCACCTGTGCATCACCTGTGCATCACCTGTTCATCACCTGTGCATCACCTGTGCATCACACAGTGATTTAAATTTGAATATTGAATAGCTCCCAGGACGTTTCTCATTTCGAATAAGTCTACTAACAAAACCGACTCTCCAGACCGAACCGCTCTTCGAAGCTTCAGGGGGTAAACCAGTACCGGGCTGTAAGGGGAGTCGACTGACGGTAAACCAGTACCGGGCTGTAAGGGGAGTCGTCTGACGGTAAACCAGTACCGGGCTGTAAGGGGAGTCGACTGACGGTAAACCAGTACCGGGCCGTAAGGGGAGTCATCTGAAGGTAAACCAGTACCGGGCTGTAAGGGGAGTCGACTAACGGTAAACCAGTACCGGGCTGTAAGGGGAGTCGTCTGAAGGTAAACCAGTACCGGGCCGTAAGGGGAGTCGACTGACGGTAAACCAGTACCGGGCTGTAAGGGGAGTCGACTGACGGTAAACCAGTACCGGGCTGTAAGGGGAGTCGACTGACGGTAAACCAGGACCGGGCTGTAAGGGGAGTCGACTGACGGTAAACCAGTACCGGGCTGTAAGGGGAGTCGTCTGAAGGTAACAAGCTGATTGGTCGGCTATTTGAGCCAGTAAAGAGGGCTTTACTATTCTTGGGTAGCGGAATGACTTTAGCTTCCCTCCAGGCATGAGGGCACACACTTTCCAGTAGGCTTAAATTGAAGATGTGGCAATATCGTCCACTATTATCCTCAGTAATTTTCAATCCAGATTGTCAGAACCCGGTGGCTTGTCACTATTGATATACAACAATAATTGTTTCACCTCTTCCACACATAATTTGGTCAGATATACTTGGATGTGTAATGTCAGCGTTTGTTGCTGGCATATCATACCTAAGTTTGTGTGATGCGTGTGATAGAAGGAGTCAGGCACAGGAGAGTAATACGCATCCAAAGAGTTTATTCCATCAATAAACATTTGCGCAAGCATGCGACAACAAAACTCAGGCACAGGGGAAACATCTTTCCTGGCAACAACAAGGTAAGGGTAGCTCAACCGAGCTACACACAGCACACTACAAACAATCACCCACACAGACAAGGAAGCAGAGGGAACACTTATACAATGACTAATTGGGGATAAGGACCCGGTGTGTTTGATTAATTAGACAAGACAAGTGGAGTGATGATAAATGGATCGGCAGCAGCTAGTAAGCCGGTGATGACGAACGCTGAAACCTGCCCGAACAAGGAGGGGAGGCAGCCTCTGTGAAAGTCGTGACAGTACCCCCCCCTCCAGCCGCGCGCCGAACCCGGCATCGAGGACGGCCAGGAGGACGCGGAGCAGGGCGAGCAGGATGGCGATGGTGGAAATCCTGTAACATTGAGGTATCGAGGATATCCCTCACCGGAACCCAGCACCGTTCCTCCGGACCGTACCCCTCCCACTCTACGACGTACTGAAGGCCCACCACTCCACGCCTCGAATCCAGGATGGAACGGATAGAGTACGCCGGGGCCCCCTCGATGTCCAGAGGAGGTGGAGGGACCTCCCGCACCTCAGACTCCTAGAGTGGACCGGTCTGAGGAGAGACACATGAAAGGAGGGGTTAATACGGTAATCAGGGGGAAGTAATAACCTATAAGTGACCTCGTTGACTCTCCTCAGGACTGAACGGCCCACAAACCGCGGCCTCAGCTTCCGGCAGGGCAGCCGGAGGGGCAGATTCCGGGTCGAGAGCCAGACCCGATCCCCCGGTACAAAGACGGGGGCCTCACTGCGGTGGGGGTCAGCGTTGGCCTTCTGACGACGCACGGCGCGTTGGAGGTGAACGTGGGCAGCATCCCACGTCTTCTCCGCCCGCCAAAACCAGTCATCCACCGCAGGAGCCTCGGTCTGTCTCTGGTGCCACGGTGCCAGAACCGGTTGGTAACCTAGAATACACTGGAAAGGCGTTAGGTTAGTGGAGGAGTGGCAAAGAGAGTTCTGGACATATTCTGCCCATGGCAAGAACACCGACCACTCCCCCGGCCGGTCCTGGCAGTAGGACCGCAGGAACCTACCCACGTCCTGATTTACCTGTTCCACCTGCCCATTACTCTCGGGGTGGAACCCAGAGGTCAGGCTGACCGAGACCCCCAGACGTTCCATGAACGCCTTCCAGACCTTGGACGTGAACTGGGGACCTCGGTCAGACACTATGTCCTCTGGTAACCCTTAGTGCCGGAAGACGTGTGTAAACAGAGCCTCTGCAGGGCCGTGGGGAGACCGGGCAGAGGAAGGAGGCGGCAGGCTTTAGAAAAGCGGTCCACAATGACCAGAATGGTGGTGTTACCTTGGGAGAGGGGAAGATCAGTTAGAAAATCAACACTTAGGTGAGACCATGGTCGTTGTGGAACTGGTAAAGGTTGTAACTTACCCGCTGGGAGGTGCCTAGGTGCCTGTCCCGAAACAACTCGTTCACAAAGGACTGGAAAACTGAGGGAGCATTCATCAAACCATTGGGCATCACCAGGTATTCATAATGCCCTGTGGTTGTGCTGAATGCTGTCTTCCACTCATCTCCCTCTCTGATACACACCAGGTTGTATGCACTCCTGAGAACTAATTTGGTGAAGAAGCGCGCCCCATGCATTGACTCAATCACTGAAGGAATAAGAGGGAGAGGATAACTAAATCTTATCGTCTCCCTGTTCAGTGGTCGATAATCAATGCACGGGCGAAGACCTCCGTCCTTCTTCTTCACAAAGAAGAAACTTGAGGAGGCGGGTGAAGTGGAGGGACATATATATACCCCTGGCGCAGGGACTCGGAGACGTATGTTTCCATAGCCACCGTTTCAGCCTGTGACAGGGGGTATATATGACTCCTGGGAGGTACAGCATCTACCAGGAGGTTTATCGCGCAATCCCCCGCCTGATGAGGTGGTAATTTAGTAGCCTGCGTTTTAGAGAACGTTTGCGCCAGATCAAGGTATTCAGGGGGAATGCGCACGGTGGAGGTACTGTCTGGACTTTCCACCGTGGTTGCACCAACGGAAAGTGTGGAGTGCTAGCCAAGGGATACCTAATACCACAGGGAAAGCAGGAGACTCAATAATGGAAAAAGTAACCTGTTCACAATGAGTCTCCTGGGTAATCATGGTGACTGGTGCAGTAACTTCCTTAACCAACCCGGACCCTAATGGTCGACTATCAAGTGCTCTGATGGGGCGTGGAATGGAAAGGGGAATCAATGGAATGCCTATACGGTGTGCGAATGCCCTGTCCATAAAGTTACACTGGGGAACATCCATGTGCTCAGGAAAGGAGACAAGTATTTTACAGTGCGCAGCAGAGGGCTCTGAACGAGTGTGGGTGTTCGATACATGGGGTGGTGCGTGAGTGCCCTGCCTGCCGCCTCCAGGCCCAAAAGAGCGTTGACTACGACGTGAGGTGGATTGTCCCTTCGTGCCACCAGAGTGGCACTGTCGCTGTCCTCCACCGCTCTCTCGGCCGGCGGCTCCACCCAGCTCCATCGGCTTGATGTCCGAGTCTTCCGGGGTGGAAATGGGCAGACCCCTACCAGGACGTCCTCTGGCTGTCAGCAGGTTGTCCAACCGAATGGCCATGTCCACCAGTTTATCGAAGGACAACATGGTGTCCCGGCAGGCTAGCTCCCGTCGGACGTCTTCCCGCAGATGGCACTGAATCCGGTTGGCCAGCTGGTCTCGACAGATCGGGTCTGTTCCTCTCCAGGCGTTGGACGACCTGAAGAACCCGATCCATCGCTTCCCCCAAGCTGGCCAGCATTGTGGAGTGCTCCTGGACCCGTGCCACGACTCCAGGCATGCGCTCTTCTCCCGCTGACTCCATAGCGGGTGGGTGATTCTGTGATGCGTGTGATAGAAGGAGTCAGGCGCAGGAGAGTAATATGCGTCCAAAGAGTTTATTCCGTCGATAAACATATGCGCAAGCATGCGACAACAAAACTCAGGCACAGGGGAAATATCTACCCTGGCAACAACAAGGTAAGGGTAGCTCAACCGAGCTACACACAGCTCACTACAAACAATCACCCACACAGACGAGGAAGCAGAGGGAACACTTATACAATGACTAATTGGGGATAAGGACCAGGTGTGTGTGATTAATTAGACAGGTGGAGTGATGATAAATGGATCGGCAGCAGCTAGTAAGCCGTTGACGACGAACGCCGAAACCTGCCCGAACAAGGAGGGGAAGCAGCCTCGGCAGAATTCGTGACAGTTTGCTTATCTTGCCAATGAAAAAGTAATTAAAGTAGTTGGCAATATCAGCAAGTTTTGTGATGAATGAGCCATCTGATTCAATGAATGATGGAGCCGTGTTTGCCTAAACTATTTTTATTTAGTTTAGTCACATGATTTCTTAATTTGCAGTATGTTTGCCAATCAGTTGGGCTACCAGACTTATCTATGTGAAAATGAACGTACCAAAATGAACTGCAAAACACACTGGGTATTATTATAGGCCTTGATTCGGGCCGCAGCTCATTAGTATAATACTCAGCATGCTTTGAAATGGTTCATTTTTACATTTATATTAGTAGTCATTTAGTAGACACTCTTATCCAGAGTGACTTTCATCTTAAGATAGCTAGGTGAGACAACAACGTACTGTAGAACCATCACCCTTCCAAAAGAACCCTTGAGGAACCCACATTTTCTAGTGTGTATTTTGTATTTTGATTCCTGTGATCATCATAGAAGGGAACCGTGTTCCAGAGACCCTTAGCTTTCAGGAATGGGGTCATAATAGCTTATAGCCAAACTGGTTCAAATGCTAGATCCAAATTCATAGGAAGAAAATAAATTAAACATGCCATATTGGCTTCAGAAACCACCAGAAACCTGTTTAACACAGAGAGCTCTTGATTCTATCTGTTCTCCTCTACCAGTCCTTGCTTGAAAGTACCAGGATGTCTCTGGTTTTGAATCTGATTTTAGAGAACTGAATTTGAAAACTGAATCTGAATGCATCTGAGAAGTTGAATATATTAAACTTTGATCAACTTGATACAGACAATTAATACAACATCTACCATATTGAAACATAATATATAAATATTGAATTTGAATATTCAATTAAATTGAAATTGAATTTGAAAACAGAATGCAATATTAATTCAATTTAGTTTCAAAGTTCAATCTATGAATTCAATGATTACATTTATGCATTACAAATAAAATAAGATTACATATCTGAATACAAATTCAAAAACATTGAATTCAAATAGAGTTTCTGTTGGTACTGAAATCGCTCCGTACATGAATGGCCAATCATATTGATCAAATACAAATAGCATGACATTTATGCATGTGTGTGCAATGGTTTTCAATGGTACACTGCAACAGAGCAGGTTGAACTGGAATGATGAACTGGAATGCAAAGATTTGCTGACGAGATCCACTGGCCTGACCAACTCTTTTTTACTGACACCATTAATGTCGGACCCGGCACGCGAAATAAAATAAATGAATGTGCCATAAAACAATAGGCTAAGTGGATTTCGACTCATTGTTACCACATTATATGGGACGTGCAAATTCAGTCACATTAGATGTGACCCGTTTCAGGAAGCTAGGCATATGACGCACATCACTACTTCACAGGAGAGGCATTTGAACATTTTATTTTATTTTTTATTATCAAAATGTGTTTTATGGCAGGAATGCCTTCTGGAACATGTGAACTTTCATTTGCCTTAATAACAAAATTGTATGCCATCTGTAAATACAAATGCAAATGTTAAATTATGAGTTGGTTTAGCCACGGAGAAATACAGGAACCTTCCGGCTATTCATGATTGGCTGAGATAATGAATGTGCTGGACATGCCGAGAGATGAGTTCCGATTGGTCTGCCATGTAGCATGGTTCTGTATATCACATGAGCTGCCCAATATGTGTAGATAATCCTTTCTAAGATGGCTTTTTTTAAAGATATCATGGAGAACTGAAAAAGTGTTGCTACTGCTCTCAACATTGCTGCCCTGAAGTTAACAGGCGCTATTGACAAAGATCAGTGGGAAAACATTGTGATGGACTACTTTCTGGAGGACGATCGTGCCATGCTGACTCTCTCTAACTCTAAAAATGAATCAGACGATGAGGAAATCCCTGATATAGTTTAAAAACATTTTCATTGAACCAGACATTGTAGAGTCTTCTGATGACAGTGATGGGGAAGAAACGGCGATCAACGGTGTTGTTGTCACGAAAGAAGTTGACCGAGTTTTGAAATCAGTGGAATACCCGGTGGAAGCAGAGTGATGATTCAGGGAGAGTCGAAAAGAGTCGAAAAGAGAACACAGAAGGCTTTTGTATAAAACACCTGTCTCCGGATTACATCTTCAAACTAAGGGCAACCATGGCATCCGTGACAGAGAGGGAAAAGCGTTCTTCCATGCATACAGATATTACACGTTTCTAATTTTGTCAGAACGTTGTTCTCATTGCAAGTTAAAGTGTACTGTTAGCTAGATAGCTAACGTTACGTGTATGATCTGTGTAATAATATCTGTATCTCAGAAAGCCATTTGCATTGCATAACCTAATATTAGCTAGCTAGCTAACATTGAAACATAGTTGGTTAGCTTTAGCTACCTGCAGAGTTGGGATTATGGGTCATTGTTTAGCTAGCTAGCTACATGTCTAAACAAAATACTCCACTATGCAAGAAACCATTTCACTATACCGTTTACACCTTCTGTATCTTGTGCATGTGACAAATAAACTTAGATTTTATATGATATTGTGTGTGTTAACCAGAGACGCAATGTGAACAACAACATGACCTGCCACCAAAGTCAGATTAGGATATAGGCCAATGACTAAATACAGTGTATTTTTACCACTACTTTATGCTACTACATTTAGTCTCGAAATCTTTGATTGTTTTCTACACTACCTTACTCACTCTGTTTAGCACATGGCCTCACATGTGAATCCTTAAAGAGATGGGTGGGGCTAAGGCATAAGAGGGTTTGAACGATGCTGAATGGGTGTAGAAAAATAAGAGCTCTCCAGTAGGTGTACCAAAACATTCAAGGACCATTCAAGGACATCCACGGGCCATTTTCTCAAAAGTGAAAGTTTATCAACTTTCAAAGCAGAATTACTTTCCCATTTTCCTCAAATGCAGTGTATGATATACCATTTTCTAGCTCTGAGTCTCTACTTTTATCCAATGTAAAAAACAATTTTTCAAATTTTGCTACATAGGATCGAATCCATGGGTCACATATGAGATGTGCAAATTCATGCTATCTCCCTTCGTGTAAAGACGTCTGACTGTAACCACAGCACACACACCACCCACACCGGTACCGAGAGGGAGGACAGACAGCACACTGTTTCCCTGTCAGCTTCGTGACTAACTAACGTTCTATCAATAGATCTCTAGAAGATGCAAATTGTTCTCTCTATCTCTCTCTCTCTATCTCTCTCTCTCCCTCTCCCCTTCTCTCTATATCTCTCCCTCTCCCCTCTCTCTATCTCCCTCTCCCCCTCTCTCTCTCTCTCTCTGACTATCTCTCCCTATCCCCATCTCTCTCTCTCTTTCTCCCTCTCTCTCTCTCTTTCACTCTCTATCTCTCTCTCGCGCTCTCTCCCTCTCTCTCTCTCTCTCTCTCTCTCTCCTCTTCTCTCTCTCTCTCTGACTCTCTCTCCCCTACCCTCTGTAGCGCCTTACGGTCAGATGCAGAGCAGTTGCAATACAAGGCAGTGATGCACTGGGCCGTACGTACTACCCTCTGTAGCGCCTTACGGTCAGATGCAGAGCAGTTGCAATACAAGGCAGTGATGCAATCGGTCAGGATGCTCTCGATGGTGCAGCTGTATAACTTTTTGAGGATCTGGGGACCCATGCCAAATCTTTTCAGTCTCCTGAGGGGAAAAATGTGTTGTTGTGCCCTCTTCATGACTGTCTTGGTGTGTTTGGACCATGATAGTTTGTTGGTGATGTGGACACCAAGGAACTTAAACTCTCGACCCGCTCCACTACAGCCCCATCGATGTTAATGGGGGCGTGTTTGGCCCGCCTTTTCCTGCAGTACACGATCATCTCCTTTGTCTTGCTCACATTGAGGGAAAGTTTGTTGTCCTGGCACCACATGGCCAGGTCTCTGATCTCCTCCCTATAGGCTGTCTCATCGTTGTCAGTGATCAGGCCTACCACTGTTGTGTCGTTAGCAAACTTAATGATGATGTTGGAGTCGTGCTTGGCCACGCAGTCATAGGTGAACAGGGAGTACAGGAGGGGACTAAGCATGCACCCCTGAGGGGTCACAGTGTTGAGGATCAGTGTGGCAGACGTGTTGTTGCCTACCCTTACCACCTGGTGGCGGCCCATCAGGAAGTCTAGGATCCAGTTGCAGAGGGAGGTGTTTAGTCCCAGGGTCCTTAGCTTAGTGATGAGCTTTGTGGGCACTATGGTGTTGAACATAGGTGTTCCTTTTGTCCAGGTGGGAAAGGGCAGTGTGGAGTGCGATTGAGATTGCGTCATCTGTGGATCTGTTGGGGCGGTATGAGAATTGGAGTGGGTTTAGGGTTTCTGGGATAATGGTGTTGATGTGAGCCATGACCAGCCTTTCAAAGCACTTCATGGCTACTGACGTGAGTGCTACGGGGCGGTAATCATTTAGGCAGGTTACCTTCTCTTCCTTTGGCACAGGGAATATGGCGGTCTGCTTGAAATGTGTAGGTATTACAGACTCCGTCAGGGAGAGGTTGAAAATGTCAGTGAAGACACTTGCCAGTTGGTCCACGCTTGCATTGAGTACATGTCCTGGTAATCCGTCTGGCCCTGCGGCTTTGTGAATGTTGACCTGTTTAAAGGGCTTGCTCACATCGGCTTTCGAGAGCGTGATCACACAGTCATCCGGAACAGCTGGTGCTCTCATGCATGCTTCAGCGTCGCCTGCCTCGAAGCAAGCATAAAAGGCATTTAGGTCATCTGGTAGGCTCGTGTCACTGGGCACCTCGTGACTGGGTTTCCCTTTGTAGTCCGTAATAGTTTTCAAGCCCTGCCACATCCTATGAGCGTCAGAGCCGGTGTAGTAGCATTCAATCTTAGTCCTCTATTGATGCATACCTGACCTTCACCAGACCCCTCCCCCTGATACCTTACCTGACCTTCACCAGACCCCTCCCCCTGATACCTTACCTGACCTTCTCCAGACCCCTCCCCCTGGTACCTTACCTGACCTTCACCAGACCCCTCCCCCTGGTACCTTACCTGACCTTCTCCAGACCCCTCCCCCTGGTACCTTACCTGACCTTCACCAGACCCCTCCCCCTGGTACCTTACCTGACCTTCAAGAGACAGATACATGGAGGAGAGGGACAGAAGAGGACATGAAGCCCTGAGATGTTCCTATCAGTCCCAAAGAGACAGATACATGGAGGACAGGGACAGAAGAGGACATGAAGCCCTGAGATGTTCCTATCAGTCCCAAAGAGACAGATACATGGAGGACAGGGACAGAAGAGGACATGAAGCCCTGAGATGTTCCTACCAGTCCCAAAGAGACAGATACATGGAGGACAGGGACAGAAGAGGACATGAAGCCCTGAGATGTTCCTATAAGTCCCAAAGAGACAATACATGGAGGAGAGGGACAGAAGAGGACATGAAGCCCTGAGATGTTCCTACCAGTCCCAAAGAGACAGATACATAGAGGACAGGGACAGAAGCGGACATGAAGCCCTGAGATGTTCCTACCAGTCCCAAAGAGACAGATACATGGAGGAGAGGGACAGAAGAGGACATGAAGCCCTGAGATGTTCCTACCAGTCCCAAAGAGACAGATTCATGGAGGAGAGGGACAGAAGAGGACATGAAGCCCTGAGATGTTCCTACCAGTCCCAAAGAGACAGATACATGGAGGAGAGGGACAGAAGAGGACATGAAGCCCTGAGATGTTCCTACCAGTCCCAAAGAGACAGATACATGGAGGAGAGGGACAGAAGAGGACATGAAGCCCTGAGATGTTCCTATCAGTCCCAAAGAGACAATACATGGAGGACAGGGACAGAAGAGGACATGAAGCCCTGAGATGTTCCTACCAGTCCCAAAGAGACAGATACATGGAGGACAGGGACAGAAGAGGACATGAACCTGTACCTTCAGGCTCTGATCAGTCCCTACACCCAAACGAGGGCATTGCGCTCATCCACCTCTGGCCTGCTGGCTCCCCTTCCTCTGCGGAAGCATAGTTCCCGCTCAGCCCAGTCAAAACTGTTCGCTGCTCTGGCACCCCAATGGTGGAACAAGCTCCCTCACGACGCCAGGACAGCGGAGTCACTCACCACCTTCCGGAGACATTTGAAACCCCACCTCTTTAAGGAATACCTGGGATAGGATAAAGGAATCCTTCTACCCCCCCCCCCCCCCCCAATTGTAAAGTGGTTATCCCACTGGCTATAGGGTGAACGCACCAATTTGTGAGTCGCTCTGGCTAAGAGCGTCTGCTAAATGACGTTAATGTGCCCTTGAGCAAGGCACTTAACCCTAATTGCTCCTGTAAGTCGCTCTGGATAAGAGCGTCTGCTAAATGACTAAAATGTAAAATGTAAATGTATGAAGCCCTGAGATGTTCCTATCAGTCCCAAAGAGACAGATACATGGAGGACAGGGACAGAAGAGGAAATGAAGCCCTGAGATGTTCCTACCAGTCCCAAAGAGACAGATACATGGAGGAGAGGGACAGAAGAGGACATGAAGCCCTGAGATGTTCCTATCAGTCCCAAAGAGACAGATACATGGAGGACAGGGACAGAAGAGGACATGAAACCCTGAGATGTTCCTATCAGTCCCAAAGAGACAGATACATGGAGGACAGGGACAGAAGAGGACATGAAGCCCTGAGATGTTCATACCAGTCCCAAAGAGACAGATACATGGAGGACAGGGACAGAAGAGGACATGAAGCCCTGAGATGTTCCTATCAGTCCCAAAGAGACAGATACATGGAGGACAGGGACAGAAGAGGACATGAAGCCCTGAGATGTTCCTACCAGTCCCAAAGTTTGGTTAAAGGGAAAAAAATTAACTGTCCGTTTTAACCCCCCCCCCCCCCCCCCCCCCCCCCCCCCCCCCCCCCACCAGTGTTTTGCATGTCTCTATGAGGAAGTACTGAGACTAAACAACTAACAGAGATGCCTTTCATCCCTCCACGGCGACATCACTACATTATGAGGTCAAAGTGCAGGAAGTACAGGGCAGGAAGCAGGAAGTACAGGTATTGAAATGTAGCTGTATAACACCCACCTGTCTCAGAGGGAACAGAGCCACTCAGAGGGAGAGGGAGAGCTGACAACAATATCAAGAACAACATCGACAACAGCAACAACAACAACAACAACAACAACAGCAAACATCAGGTATGAGGATTTCTTTCGTAACTCTACATGTCTACTTTTTGAAAGAGTAAAGTACAAGACAATAGACATTCATGTGTTTTTTAATTTAGTAAACATGAATGTGTATTGTTATTTAGTAAACATGAATTTGTATTGTTATTTAGTAAACATATATGTGTATTGTTATTTAGTAAACATGAATGTGTATTGTTATTTAGTAAACATATATGTGTATTGTTATTTAGTAAACATGAATGTGTATTGTTATTTAGTAAACATGAATGTGTATTGTTATTTAGTAAACATGAATGTGTATTGTTATTTAGTACACATGAATGTGTATTGTTATTTAGTAAACATGAATGTGTATTTTTATTTAGTTAATGTTATAATGCTTATAAATCAATATTTATGAGGAGTAGAATGAGAGAAAAGTCTTGCCTGGAAGTGAACCGTCCTTAAAGTAAAATTCCCTCAAATAATTATTGAAATATTTACATATGTTTTTTCAGCCATTACATTTCATGACGTTAAATTCTGAAGCATGCGACCATTCTGCTGGTAAAAGTTCAAGTTCAGTTGTTGGTAGCTATATGTGGTAGCTATATGTGGTAGCTATATGAGGTAGCTATGTGTGGTAG
This sequence comes from Coregonus sp. 'balchen', assembly GCA_902810595.1. NCBI lineage: Eukaryota > Metazoa > Chordata > Actinopteri > Salmoniformes > Salmonidae > Coregonus > Coregonus sp. 'balchen'. The sequence goes on along the minus strand of LR778265.1, from coordinate 56,519,086 downwards.
CTATATGTGGTAGCTATGTGTGGTAGCTATATGTGGTAGCTATATGTGGTAGCTATATGTGGTAGCTATATGTGGTAGCTATATGTGGTAGCTATGTGTGGTAGCTATATGTGGTAGCTATATGTGGTAGCTATATGTGGTAGCTATATGTGGTAGCTATGTGTGGTAGCTATATGTGGTAGCTATATGTGGTAGCTATGTGTGGTAGCTATATGTGTTAGCTATGTGTGGTAGCTATATGTGGTAGCTATATGTGGTAGCTATATGTGGTAGCTATATGTGGTAGCTATATGTGGTAGCTATATGTGGTAGCTATATGTGGTAGCTATGTGTGGTAGCTATATGTGGTAGCTATATGTGGTAGCTATGTGTGGTAGCTATATGTGGTAGCTATGTGTGGTAGCTAATGTGGTAGCTATATGTGGTAGCTATGTGTGGTAGCTATATGTGGTAGCTATATGTGGTAGCTATATGTGGTAGCTATGTGTAGCTATGTGTAGCTATGTGTTGTAGCTATGTGTGGTAGCTATGTGTGGTAGCTATGTGTGGTAGCTATATGTGGTAGCTATATGTGGTAGCTATATGTGGTAGCTATATGTGGTAGCTATGTGTGGTAGCTATATGTGGTAGCTATATGTGGTAGCTATATGTGGTAGCTATGTGTGGTAGCTATATGTGGTAGCTATATGTGGTAGCTATGTGTGGTAGCTATATGTGGTAGCTATGTGTGGTAGCTATATGTGGTAGCTATGTGTGGTAGCTATATGTGGTAGCTATATGTGGTAGCTATATGTGGTAGCTATATGTGGTAGCTATATGTGGTAGCTATATGTGGTAGCTATGTGTTGTAGCTATGTGTGGTAGCTATGTGTGGTAGCTATGTGTGGTAGCTATATGTGGTAGCTATATGTGGTAGCTATATGTGGTAGCTATATGTGGTAGCTATATGTGGTAGCTATATGTGGTAGCTATGTGTGGTAGCTATGTGTGGTAGCTATATGTGGTAGCTATATGTGGTAGCTATATGTGGTAGCTATATGTGGTAGCTATATGTGGTAGCTATGTGTGGTAGCTATATGTGGTAGCTATGTGTGGTAGCTATATGTGGTAGCTATGTGTGGTAGCTATGTTTGGTAGCTATATGTGGTAGCTATGTGTGGTAGCTATATGTGGTAGCTATATGTGGTAGCTATATGTGGTAGCTATGTGTGGTAGCTATATGTGGTAGCTATGTGTGGTAGCTATATGTGGTAGCTATAGTGGTAGCTATATGTGGTAGCTATATGTGGGTAGCTATATGTGGTAGCTATATGTGGTAGCTATATGTGGTAGCTATATGTGTAGCTATGGGGGTGGTTTGTATGTGGGGTAGCTAATTGTGGTAGTATATGTGGTGTATTGTGGTAGCTATGTGGTTCACAGATGTTATCCTTCAGTATCAGATGGACCATCTTGTTTCTCCGTTCTTCCAGGTGGTGTTCGTGTGTGTTGTGTGTGTTAGTGTGGGTTGTGTGGTTAGTGTGGGTTGTTTTGTGTTAGTGGTGTTTGTGTGTGTTGGGTGTGTGTTAGTGTGTGTTAGTGTGTGTTGTGTGTGTTGTCGTAGGTGTTGTGTTGTGTGTGTGTTGGTATGTGTGTTAGTGGTGTTGGTGTGTTTGTTGTTTTGTTGGGGTGTGTTGTGTGTGTTGTGTGTGTTAGGTGTGTTCGTGTGTGTTTAATGTGTGTTGTTGTTAAGTGTGTTGGTGGTGTTCGTGTGTGTTGGGGGTGTGTTGGTGTGGTTGTGTGGTTCGTGTGTGTTAGGTGTGTTAGTGGGGTTTTGTTGTGTTCGTGTGTGGTGGTGTTAGTGTGTGTTAGTGGTGTTAGTGTGTGTTAGTGGTGTGTTCGTGTGTGTTAGTGTGTGTTAGTGTGTGTTAGTGTGTGTTAGTGGGTTTCGTGTGTGTTAGTGGTGTTCGTGTGTGTTAGGTGTGTTCGTGTGTGTTAGTGTGTGTTAGTGTGTGTTAGTGTGTGTTCGTGTGTGTTAGTGTGTGTTAGTGTGTGTTTGTGTGTGTTAGTGTGTGTTAGTGTGTGTTCGTGTGTTCGTGTGTGTTAGTGTGTGTTCGTGTGTGTTAGTGTGTGTTACGTGTGTGTTTAGTGTGTGTTTAGTGGTGTTAGGTGTGTTAGTGTGGTGTTAGTGTGTGTTTCGTGTTGTGTTCGTGTGTGTTAGTGTGTGTTAGTGTGTGTTAGTGTGTGTTCGTGTGTGTTAGTGTGTGTAGTGTGTGTTAGTGGGTGTTCGTGTGTGGTTAGTGTGTGGTTTAGTGTGTGTTCGTGTGTGTTCGTGTGTGTTATGTGGCTGTGTAGTGTGTGTTAGTGTGTGTTCGTGTGTGTTAGTGTGTGTTCGTGTGTGTTAGTGTGTGTTAGTGTGTGTTAGTGTGTGTTCGTGTGTGTTCGTGTGTGTTAGTGTGTGTTCGTGTGTGTTAGTGTGTGTTCGTGTGTGTTAGTGTGTGTTCGTGTGTGTTCGTGTGTGTTAGTGTGTGTTCGTGTGTGTTCGTGTGTGTTCGTGTGTGTTCGTTTTACATGGCTGTTAGCGCTCAAGTTCTATTTCTGGAGCCCGGCAGGCGAACGCTGAATGCCCCGCTCCAAACCGACGGCGAGGTCGGGTATGAGGGGTGGAATCCCAAACAAAATAACAATAGAACGCATGTGGTGTCTACAAACTACGTTCTAATCCATGATTAACTATTTCAACACGCTATTAGCATCAGACAGATGGAACAGTGTCATGGTGCTGTCTGGGAAACTAGATTTTTTGATTTGTCTGAAAATGTTTCCTTATTTGTTGTGTTTTAGTTAGTGACAACATTCGCCGTGCCCCCGGCTCTACAGCCTCGATTACAAAGACAAACTCTTCCTTCATCGCTTACATTTACATTTACATTTACGTCATTTAGCAGACGCTCTTATCCAGAGCTTACATAGTTCGCCGTCCCCTGGATGTGTAAAACAAGCTCATCCAGCGTCTGTCTGTCTGTCTGTCTGTCTGTCTGTCTGTCTGTCTGTCTGTCTGTCTGTCATGAGATATGCATGCCTAAATCCAATTTCTATTAGCATTGATATCAACGGTTATTTTGTGTTCAAGTTAGTTTGTGTGTGTGTGTGTGTGTGTGTGCGTGCGTGCATTCGTTTGTGCATGTGTGTTTTTTTTGTACAGTCATAATGTTGGTTTGTTCTCCACAGGGCTGTCCATCCTCCCCTCCAGCGTCCCTCATCAGTTCCACTTTGTGAACATCAAAAAGACCTGGACTGAAGCTCAGAGTTTCTGCAGACAGAACTACACTGACCTGGCCACCGTAGACGACATAGCAGACATGGAGAGGCTCAACAGCACAGTAGTGGCTGGGTTAACTGAACCAGCCTGGATAGGGCTGTATACCCGCAGCTGGAGGTGGTCTCTGGGAGACACTGAGTTAGACACTAAGGAGTTTTGGGGCGATAACCAACCAAATAATAGAGATAACAATGAGTTCTGTGTGTGGATGCGAAATGGGTCATGGCATGACGCCAACTGTGGTACAACACATTATTTTGTCTGCTATGGTGAGTTCCCCTGTCAGTCAGCCTTTTCACTGACCTTCCTTCCATCTTTCTGCATGTCAACCAGTCAAACACCAAAGTGTCTGGATTCAGTCAACAGAATCATTTTGAAAAGTATTTTTCTACCAGGTTATTTCCAACCGTGTATTTGTCTGTATGAACCTATGTATTTACTGGAACATGATATTTTACATCTTATCGCTTCTTTTATACCTTATTGTCTTTCAAATAGACACAAATCCCACTGATAAGTACATCGTCATCACTGAAGGGAAGACTTGGAGTGAGGCTCAGAGCTACTGTCGGATGAACCACAAAGACCTGGCCAGTGTGAAGAACCTCACCATACAGAACATCATACAGAACATCATACAGGCAAGTTCACTCCACTTTATTGACCTTATTTGTCTTGCACTTTGAGCACTGTGTTAAAAACATAATCAGCATTTGCAAAACGTTTACAGAAAGCTGTGGTGCCAACTGAAGAAGTTTGGATCGGCCTGTATAGAGAGTCGAGGTGGTCCGACCAGAGTGGCTCAACCTTCAGAAACTGGATGGCAGGCCAGCCAAACGGGGTAGATGGAGAGAAGTGTGTGGAAGTTAAGTTCCCATCTGGACAGTGGAATGATCAAAGTTGTAACGTCAAACATCCTTTTATCTGCTATGATGGTGAGTGGGGGGGGGGGGTTACATACATAGTCATATCAAAATGTAAATGTATGTTTTTTTGTGAGCAATTAGCATGAGTCTCCATATCCTCCTCTTCCTCCAGATAAGCTGGTCCTGGTCCCAGAGAACAAGACGTGGTCAGAAGCCCTGTGGCACTGCAGAGACCTGCACATGGAGCTGGTGTCTGTCCACAACCAGAGCGTCCAGAACTGGGTCCGACAGAGAGCCAAGAAGGCCTCCCCTCCCCTTTGTCTGGCGGGCCCGAGGTACACCTGTACCCTGGACTTTGGGTTGGGTCACTGGAGAAAGAGTCCTGCTACCACAACTGGGCTGACGGGAGGGCTACACATGGCAAGGAGCAGTGTGGGAACACAGGGGCCATACAGAGAGACGGGGGGCAGTGGGTCGGCCTGCCTGAGACTTACAGATACAACTTTATCTGCAGCAATGACGGTCAGATTATATCTGTTTTGGTTTCATTCAACTATCGTCATATTAATAGTATCTTCCTCTACATGCTCCCCCTTCTAATCTCTCTCTGCTTCCTCTCTCTCTTCTCCTCTCTCCTTCTCTTTATTCTTTACCAAATTTCCCCCCCTTTCTCTATCCCCCTCTCTTCTCACTCTCTCTTCCCTCTCTCTCTCTCTCTCTCCTCTCTCTCTCTCTCTCTCTCTCTCTCTCTCTCTCCCTCTCTCTCTCTCTCTCTCTCTGTCTCTCTCTCTCTCTCTCTCTCTCTCTCTCTCTCTCTCTCTCCAAAGGTATTTCATGATTTCTCTTAAACTAATCTTTATTTTTTATTTTATTTGTTCTGTAATCCAGATTACTAAAACCAGACCCTGTTCTCTGAACCAGCTGAACCCTACAGCCCAACTCATTGTTCCAGACCCTGTTCTCTGGACCAGCTGAACCCTACAGCCCAACTCATTGTTCCAGACCCTGTTCTCTGGACCAACTGAACCCTACAGCCCAACTCATTGTTCCAGACCCTGTTCTCTGGACCAGCTGAACCCTCAACACATTGTTCCAGACCCTGTTCTCTGGACCAACTGAACCCTCAACACATTGTTCCAGACCCTGTTCTCTGGACCAACTGAACCATCAACACATTGTTCCAGACCCTGTTCTCTGGACCAACTGAACCCTCAACACATTGTTCCAAACATATTCAGATTTTCATTACATAAGGTGATGGATACTCAATCTTTGTGGTCCCCTGTAGCTCAGCTGGTAGAGCACGGCGCTTGTAACGCCAGGGTAGTGGGTTCGATCCCCGGGACCACCCATACACAAAAAAAATGTATGCACGCATGACTGTAAGTCGCTTTGGATAAAAGCGTCTGCTAAATGGCACATTATTATTATTTAATGTGTGAAATATTCTTTATAATGAATCATTTTAATGATTGTAATATTGTTTTATATTAGTATATTATCGTATTGAATGTGATTATAACCATACTGTTATTGTTTTCTTATTACCTATTTCATTGAAGTGACAGGGACAACTGGAATTAATAAAACAAACTTCTCTAGTTGAAAACGTCTGCAGTATGATATTAGTCCTAAACAGCTGTGTCTTCTCTAGTGAAAAAGTCTGCAGTATGATATGAGTCCTAAACAGCTGGGCTTCTCTGGAAAACGTCTGCGTATGATATTACTCCTAACCAGCTGTGCTTCTCTAGTTGAAAACGTCTGCAGTATGATATTAGTCCTAAAAGCTGTGCTTCTCTAGTTGAAAAAAGCCCTGCGTATGAATTAGCCTAAACAGCTGTGTTCTCTATTTGGGGGAAGCTGCAGTAGATTTTAGTCTTAAAATGTGCTTCCTAGTTGAAAACGTGCAGTATGAATTGCCCTAAACACTGTGCTTCTCAGTTAGGAAAAGTTCAGTATGAATTAGCCCTAACCAGCTGTGTCTCTGTTGAAAAACGTCTGCAATGATTTAGCCTAACCAGCTGGCTTCTCTAGTTAAAAAAGTCGCGTATGATATTAGTCCAAACCACTGTGCTTCTCTAGTTGAAAAAACGTCTGCGTAAAATTTAGCCAAAAGCTGTGCTTCTCTTTAAAAAAGTTGCAGTATGATTTTAGTCCAACCCACTTGCTTCTCTAGTGAAAACGCTGCGTATTTTTAGTCCAAACAGCTGTGCTTCTCTATTGAAAACGTTTTGCAGTTGTATTAGTCCAAAACCTGTGCTCTTATTTGAAAACTTGCAGTATGAAAACCCTAAACACGTGCTTCTCTTTTTAAAACGTTGCAGATGAATTATCCTAAACAGCTGTGTTTCTCTAGTTGAAAACGTCGCAGTATGATTTTAGTCCTAAAAGCTGGCTTCTCTAGTTAAAAAAGTTGCAGTATGAATTAGTCCTAAACAGCTTTGCTTTTTATTTGAAAACGTCGAGTATGAATAGTCCTAACCGCTTGCTTCTCTTTTTGAAAACGTCTGCAGTATGATATTAGCCCTAAAAGCTGGCTTCTCTAGTTAAAAAACTCTGCTATGATATAGTCCTAAACACTGTGAGTACAACATGGAGAAAAGGGTTGTAGAACTTGGTCAAAAGTCAGTATTTCGAACCAGGTCCAAAAGCCCAAAGGGGTACATAAAGCTTTAAAGGGGTAATAAGCACTAAGGGTACAAAAGACAAAGGGTAATAAAGATTAGGGTACAAAAACACAAAGGGGAAAAACCCCAAAGGGGACAAAGAATTAAGGGTACATAAGCATTAAGGGTACACTTAAAGCACTAAGGGTACATAAAGCACCAAGGGTACATAAAGCATAAGGGTACATAAAGCATTAAGGGGTAATAAAGCAGTAAGGGTACATAAAGCACAAGGGTACATAAAGCACTAAGGGTACATAAAGCACTAAGGGTACATAAAGCATTTAAAGGTACATCAAGCACTAAGGGTACATAAAGCACTAAGGTGTACAATAAAGCACTAAGGGTACATAAAGCATTAAGGGTACATAAAGCACTAAGGGTACATAAAGCATTAAAGGGTACATCAAGCACTAAGGGGTAATAAAGCCTAAGGGTACATAAAGCACTTAAGGGTACATAAAGCATTAAGGGTACATAAAGCACTAAGGGTACATAAAGCACCAAGGGTACATAAAGCACTAAGGGTACATAAAGCATTAAGGGTACATAAAGCATTAAGGGTACATAAAGCATTAAGGGTACATAAAGCACTAAGGGTACATAAAGCATTAAGGGTACATAAAGAATTAAGGGTACAAAAGCATTAAGGGTACATAAAGCACCTAAGGGTACATAAATCACTAGGTTCATAAAGCATTAGGGGTACATAAAGCATCAAGGGTACATAAAGCACTAAGGGTACATAAAGCATTAAGGGTACATAAAGCACTAAGGGTACATAAAGCACTAAGGGTACATAAAGCATTAAGGGTACATAAAGCATCAAGGGTACGTAAAGAACTAAGGGTACATAAAGCATTAAGGGTACATAAAGCACTAAGGGTACATAAAGCATTAAGGGTACATAAAGCACTAAGGGTACATAAAGCTTTACTCTTGGCTTCTTTACCCTGTCCTTCAAGTCCTAGAATCGCCAGGCACTCCCCTTAAGGGCTCGATTCAATCAGGTCCGCTTTAGCCAACATCTGCATAGCGGTTGTTTTTGGCGGTGTCGGAGGTGGAAGTGCGTTAGAGCTGTCAAATCCTCAAGCGGCTCCCGGCATTATACCTAAAGCGGACATTGCCATTGGCTGCATGGAGTCGCATTGAGAGAAATCCCATGCAGCCTTGTTTACATGTTTGAACACTGGAATGTGTGATGTAATCTACACTTCCATTAGGATGACAGAAATCCTAATTATTTAGTTTAATGATTTTTCAATCTGACCGTCATTATTTCTATAATAACTTTCTCGAGTGGGGCAGCTGCTCACTGTTTTTGCGCCAAAACATATTCTCTGCGTCTGTCTGCTATCTTCGGTTAACGCTTGATCTGATTGAATCCAGGCCTTTAGTCTTCCTTATATTTATGCTAATGTCTTGCCTCTGAGCAGTGGCGATTTTAGCGTGTAAATCTTGGTGGGGAAAAACAAACAAATGTGGGATGGATGCCAGCAAAGCCACTACACAACACAACACAACAACAAACAATACATTAATTGCACTATAACGGTGACAAACGGTGCCCACAAACTGTTAGGGCCTCCATAAAGCTGTCCCAACAGCAGAGTCCCAACAGCAGAGTCCCAACACCTTACCACTGCTACACCTGGCTATCAGCGGAGCCTTGTCTGGAAGCGAAACAGTTCATTCAGACTCATTTACTGCCTTAAAAAAAACATGGCTGATATGGATGACTTGCTTAAACAGATGTGTTTTTTACTGACAATTGAGATGTACAAACTATGGCATAAGGGGACGTCAAGCGGATAAGAGGCAATCCTTAATTTTGATTAAGACATTAATGAGCGATCTAGGACGACGTAGTCAATATAACTATTTGTTCAGCACTTTTGAAATGTACAGCGACAGAATTCAGAACATGGGCCGTTCTTACAGTGTTCTCCCTGTACACCAATTCAGAACCGTAGGATAAATAAAGGGGCCATATAAGCAGACAATGAAAGCTCTTACAATATTCGATGATGACATTTCTCTAAAACAGGTTATAGGCTACATGTGCACCACCAAGTCAGAACAGTAGGCGAAATTAAGAGGAGAAAATAGACAAAATTATTAGGGCGAGACACATGGGCTCCTAACAGCTTACTACACAACATACACTTAGTATTACTTTCTTAACTACAGTATACATATCTCCCTGGCATATTACATCATTTATGCAGCAGCATAAAATACATTTTTGGACTCACCTTGTTGTGCTGTGCTCACTTGAACAGGAAGGTGGCGCGGAGGTCCTTCGTGGGAAAAATTTGACATCAAACTTTGTCATCAAAGTCTGGCATTCTCTGAATTTTCTCTGGACAAGATTAACCTACAACTGATATCCAGAAGGTAGTGATGGGGAAATGAAGGTTCCTCATCAGACTCATGTAAAGACAAATCAGCAGGAGCTGCAATAGACTAGTGTCCTGTCCAGGGGGTGTCCTGTACATCAACCTACCTCACTACAGAAACAGGAGATAGGCTAGTGTACTGTCCAGGGGGATGTCCTGTACATCAAGCTACCTCACTACAGAAACAGGAGATAGACTAGTGTCCTGTCCATGGGGTGTCCTGTTCATCAAGCTGTCTCACTACAGAAACAGGAGATAGACTAGTGTCCTGTCCAGAGGGTGTCCTGTACATCAAGCTACCTCAATACAGAAACAGGAGATAGACTAGTGTCCTGTCCAGGGGGTGTCCTGTACATCAAGCTACCTCACTACAGAAACAGGAGATATACTAGTGTCCTGTACATCAACCTACCTCACTACAGAAACAGGAGATAGACAAGTGTCCTGTCCAGGGGGTGTCCTGTACATTAACCCACCTCAATACAGAAACAGAAGATAGACTAGTGTCCTGTCCAGGGGGTGTCCTGTACATCAACCTACCTCAATACAGAAACAGAAGATAGACTAGTGCCCTGTCCAGGGGGTGTCCTGTACATCAAGCTACTTCACTACAGAAACAGGAGATAGAATAGTGTCCTGTCCAGGGGGTGTCCTGTACATCAAACTACCTCACTACAGAAACAGGAGATAGACTAGTGTCCTGTCCAGGGGGTGTCCTGTACATCAAGCTACCTCACTACAGAAACAGGAGATAGACTAGTGTCCTGTCCAGGGGGTGTACTGGTACATCAAGCTGCCTCACTACAGAAACAGGAGATTGACTAGTGTCCTGTCCAGGGGGTGTCCTGTACATCAAGCTGCCTCAATACAGAAACAGACTAGTGTCCTGTCCAGGGGGTGTCCTGTATATTTACATTTACGTCATTTAGCAGACGCTCTTATCCAGAGCGACTTACATTATTATTATTATTTTTTTCATACCCCCGTGGGAATCGAACCAACAACCCTGGCGTTGCAAACGCCATGCTCTACCAACTGAGCTACATCCCTGCCGGCCATTCCCTCCCCTACCCTAGACGACGCTGGGCCAATTGTGCGCCGCCCCATTGGTCTCCCGGTCACGGCCGGCTACGACAGAGCCTGGATTCAAACCAGGATCTCTAGTGGCACAGCTAGCACTGCGATGCAGTGCCTTAGACCACTGCGCCACTCGGGAGACATATCAAACTACCGCAATACAGAAACAGAAGATAGACTAGTGTCCTGTCCAGGGGGTGTCCAGTACATCAACCTATATCACTACAGTAACAGGAGATAAACTAGTGTCCTGTCCAGGGGGTGTCCTGTACATCAAGCTACCTCAATACAGAAACAGGAGATAGACTAGTGTCCTGTCCAGGGGGTGTCCTGTACATCAAGCTACCTCACTACAGAAACAAGAGATAGACTAGTGTCCTGTCCAGGGGGTGTCCTGTACATCAAGCTGTCTCACTACAGAAACAGGAGCTAGACTAGTGTCCTGTCCAGGGGGTGTCCAGTACATCAACCTACCTCACTACAGAAACAGGAAATAGACTAGTGTCCTTTCCAGGGGGTGTCCTGTACATCAAGCTACCTCAATACAGAAACAGAAGTTAGACTAGTGTCATGTCCAGGGGGTGTCCTGTATATACAAACTACCTCCATTAAGAAAACGGAGAAGTACCGAGAGTACGTGTGTCCGTCAGGGGAAGTGTACAGCTTACATCAACCTACCTCACTACAGAAATAGGGAGATTAACTACGGTACTGTCAAGGCGGGTGTCATGCTACATCAAAGGCTATACCCTGCAATTTACAGAAACAGGAAGATAGATAGTGTCCTGTCCAGGGCGGTGTTCTGCTACACAAGCCGGTCTCACTACAGAAACAGGAGATATAGACTAGTGTCCTGTCCAGGGGTGTCCAGTAGCTACATACAAGCTGTCTTCACCTACAGTAGAACAGGAGAAGAGAGGGACTAGTGCCCTGTCCACGGCGGGATTTGTACTTGGTCATCCAAGCTGTCTCACTACAGAAAACAGGAGATAGACTAGGTGTCCTGTACAGGGGGTGTCTGTACATCAGCTTGTCTCACTACAGAAAAGGGCAGAGTAGACTAGTGTACCTGTCCAGGCGACAAAAGGGTGTACCTGCTTTACATCAAGCTACCTCAATACAGAAACAGGAGAGTAGGCACTAGTGTCTGCTCCAGGGGCGTCTGTACCTGTACATCAAGCTCTCAATTACAGAAACGGTGTCATAAGTACATCAAGCTACCTCAATACTAGGAAAACAGCAAGGAGAGAATAGTGTACTGTCCAGAGGGGTGTCCTGCCTACACAGACTACCTCAAACAGAAACAGAAAATAGACTAGGTCCTGTCCATCGGGGTGTGTAATGATACATCAAGCTAGTACTCACTACAGAAACAGGAGATAGACTAGTGTTCATGTCCAGGGCGCTGTGTTCTGTACATCAACCTACCTCAAACAGAAACAGGAGATAGATTTGGAAAAACTAGTTTACCCTGTCCAGGAGGTGCGGTGCTCAGTACATCAAGCTAAACTCAATACAGAAACAGGGATAGACTCTAGTGTCTGTCCAGTCGACATGTCCAGTACATACAACTACCTACACTACAGAAAACAGAGAAAGGATAAAGCACTAGTAGTCCTGTCCAGAGAGGCGTTGTCACTGTACATAAGCGGTCTCACTAACAGAAACAGGAGATTGACTAGTAAGTCCTGTCCAGGGTGGTGTCATGTACATCAAGCTGTCATCACTACATGAAACAGGAGGATAAGACTAGCGTCCTGCCTCCATGCGGGGTTGTACTGAATACATCAGCTTGTCTCACTACAGAAAACAGGAGATTGACTAGCTGTTCCGCCGCTCAGAGGGGATGTTCTGTACATCAAGCTTGTCTCACTACAGAAACAAGCGAGATAGACTAGTGTCCCATATCCAGGGGGTGTCCAGCTCAATCAAGCTGTTCACTACAGAAACAAGGAGATAAGACTAGTGTCCTGTCCAGGCGGGTGTGTTCTGTACTATCAACATACCTCAATACAGAAACAGGAGATTGACTAGTGTCCTTCAGGGGGTGTCCCGTACATACAAGCGAACCTCAATACAGAAAACAGAGATAGGGACTAGCGTCCTGTCCATGGGGTTTTTTGTACTGCCCGTACATTAACTGTCTCACTACAGAAAAGGAGAAGATTTGACTAGTTAGTCCTGATCCAGGGGTGTCCTGCCTACATCAGCTACATCAAGACAGAAACAGAGAAGAAGGACTAGTGTCCTGTACCCAAGGGTGTACTGTACATCATATAGATGATATCCACTTCCAGAAACAAGAGATAAGACTAGCGTCCTGTACCATGGGCTTTGTAATGGTACATCAAGCCTGTCTACTACAGAAACAAGGAGATAGACTATAGTTTGTCCTGTCCAGGGGTGCTACTGTACACAAGCTAGTCTCACTACAGAAACAGGAGATTAGACTAGGGTCCATGTCCAGCGGGGTGCTTCTGCTACATTTCAACCTTACCCTCATACAGAAACAGGAGATTGAATAGTGTCCTGTCCTAGAGGGGTTTGTCAGATATATCAAGCTACCTAATACAGAAGAAAGAAACAGCAAGGGATAGACTAGTGTCTGTCCAGAGGCGAGGGTGTGTTCTGATACATCAAACCACCTCAATACAGAAACCGAGGAGATTGAGATGACTAGTGTTTGCCTGTCCCAGGGGGCTCCAGTTACATCAAGCCCCCCCTTACCTCACACAGAAACAGCGAGATAGACTAGTGTCCTAGTCCAGGCGGCGTTTGCTCCGTACATCAAGCTGCCCTCTGATCACACGAAGAAGAAACGAGAAGATAGACTAGTGATTAACCTGTCATAGTGCGGGGGTGGCTCACATGTGGTACCGCTACATCAAGCATGTCTAGGCGAATACAGAAACAGCCGACCACTTGCCAAAATGTAGACTAATATGTGACACTCGTTACAGGAGGGGGGGGGGTGGGGGGGTGTACTGTAATTCAAGCTACCGACTACAGACAGAAAACAGGAGGATCAGACTAGTGTCCTGTCCACGGGGTGTTCTGCTACATCAACATACCTAATACAGGAGAAAAAGAGATCTGACATAAGTGTCCTGTCCAGGGGTGTCCAGTACATCAAGCTAACTCAATACAGAAACAGGAGATAGACTAGCGTCCTGTCCATAGGGTGTACTAGACGTACATACAGCTGTACCCACTACAGAACACAGGGGACGATTGACTAGTGTCCTGTCCAGGGGGTGTTCTGTTACATCAAGCTAGATCTCATTACAGAAAACAGGAGATAGACTAGCCTGTTCCTGTCCAGGGCGGTGGTCCAGAAGTATGGTCCAAAGGCACGTGTCGTCTTCACACTACAGAACAGGAGATAGCACTAGGGGTCCTAGTCGCCAGAGCCGGGTGTTCTAGTCATTATCAACCTCACCGTCACATCATTACAGAACCAGGAGATTGACTAGTGTTTTCCTGTCCCAGGGGGTGCCAGTACATCCAAGCTACCTCAATACAGAAACAGAAACAGGAAGATAGACTACGTCCTGTCCATGGGGCTGTGCTATGTTGTACAGTACATCAAGCATGTCTCCATGCACAGACCCGAAACAGCGAGATGACTCAAGTGTCAGTGTACACGTGGTTCGTCCTGACATCAAGCTACCTCAATACAGAAACAACAGAAGAATAGACTAGTGTCCGTACCAGCCGGGCGTGGTCCTGTACATTCAAGCGCCTCTATACAGAAACAGACGATTCTAGACTAGGTCTGTCCAGGGCGGATTTATCTGTACTGTACATAGAAGCTGTCTCACTCAGAAACAAGAGAGTAGAACTAGCCGTCCTGATACCATGGGGTCGCACTTCTGCTACTTGAGGAATAAACTCAGCTTGCTCTCACTACAGAAGAACAGGAGATTAGGGACTAGTCGTCCTGCACTTACCAGTGGGTGTGTACCTTGTACATCAAGCGTTGTATCACTACGAAACAGGAGATAAGACTAGTGTACCTGTCCAGCGGGCGGTGATTCCCTGTACATCAACCCCCCATACCTCAATACAGCAAACAGCCAGAATTGACTAGTCTGTCATGTCCAGAGAGACCAGCTGTTCTAGTATAATCAAGGCTACTACAATACAGAACAGGGAGATAGACTAGTGTTCCTAGCCCGGGGAGGTGGTGTTCTGTACATCACCTAACTCAATAACAGAAACAGGAGATATGACTAGGTAACTGTTGTCCTTGTCCAGGGGCGTCGTGTCCATGTACAATCAACCCCCCCCATACCTCACGATTACAGAAACAGAGATAGAGCTTAAGTCGTCCTGTCCAGGCGGGAGTACTGTATATACAAGCCCTGTCTCACTACAGAAAGAGGAGATAGGACTAAGCCTGTCCTGTACCAGGGCGTGTCCATGTACATCATCCCACCCCCATCAATACAGAACAGAAGGATAGACTAGTGTCCTAGTCCAGGGGGTCGTCCTGTACATCGAAAGCTTGCCTCTATACAGAAACAGACGATAAGAAACTAGCGCCTGTCCAGGGGGTTTTTTAGCATACTGGACATCAAGCGATGTCTCACTTCCAGAAGAAACAAGAGAATAGACTAGTGTCCTGTCCAATGGCGGTGTACTGCACGCTACATCAGCTGTCTCACTACAGAAACAGGAGATTAGACTAGGGCCTGTCCAGGGGGGATATGAAATCAAGCTGTCTCACTACCAGAAGAAAACAGGAGATAGAATAGTGGTGTCCTGTCCAGGGGGGTGTTCCTGTACATCCCAAACCTACCTCAAAACAGAAACCAGTGAGATGCACTAGTGTCCTTCCTGCTCCAGGGGGTGTTCCAGTATATCAGCCTACGTCAATACAGAAACAGGAGATAGACTAGTGTCGATCCAGGGGGTGTTCTTTACATAACTAACTCAATACAGACAGAAACAGGAGATTGACTAGTTCCTGTCCGGGGGTGTCCAGTACATCTCAACCTACCTCACTACAGAAACAGGAGGATTAGACTAGTGTCATGGTCAGGGGGGCCTGTATCAAGCTGTTCACTACAGAAACAGGAGATAGGACTAGTCCTGTCCAGGGGTGTGTCCTGTATACAAACTACATCACTACAGAAAAACAGGAGATTAGATAGTGTCAGGTCCAGAGGGTGGTAATGTACATCAAGCTGTCTCACTACAGAAACAGGAGATAAAGACTAGTGTCCTGTCCAGGGGGTGTACTGGTTAATCAGCTTGCCTTCACTACAGAAACAGGAGATTAGACTAGTGTCCTGTCCAGGGGGTTGTACTGTACATCAAGCTGCTCACTACATAAACAGGGAGATTCGACTAGTGTTCCTGTCCATGGGGTGTACTGTACACAAGCAGTCTCACTACAGAAAACAGGAGATAGAATAGTTGTCTGTCCAGGGGTGGGCTGGTTACATCAGCAGTCCACTACAGAAAAAGGAGATAGATAATGTCTGTCCAGGGGCGTTTCCTGACATCAAGCTTTGTCTCACTACAGAACAGGAGAAGACTAGTGTCCGTCCAGGGGGTTTGTTACTGTACATCAAGCTGTCTCACTACAGAAGAAAAGGAGATAGACTAGTGTCCTGTCCAGGTGGTTTGTAATGGTACATCAAGCGCCTCACTACAGAAAAAAGGAGATAGGACTGTGTCATGCAGGGGGGGTCTATGTATATTTCAAACACCTCAATACAGAACAGGGATAGGACTAAGATGGTTTTTTTTAAGCCACGGCCTGACAACCTCTTTTTACTGACACATTTAATGTCGGACCCGGCACGCGAAAGAAAATAAAATGAAGGTGCCATAAAACAATAGGGCTAAGGCATTTCGAATCATTGTTACCCACATTTATATGCGACGTGCAAATTGCAGTCAACATTAGACGTCGTCGACCCGGTTTCAGGAAAGTAGGCGTGAATTGAAGCACGTAAACTACTTCACAGGAGAGGACATTTGAAAACATCTTTTTTTATTTTATTTTTTATTATCAAAATGTGTTTTATGGCAGGAATGCCTTCTGGAACATGTGAACTTTCATTGGGCCTTAATAACAAAATTGTTTATGCAAATGTTTTAAATTAGCGCATAGTTGTTAGCCACGGAGAAGAAAGAGAAAGAAATACAGGGAAACCTTCCGGTATTCATGATGGCTGAGATAATGAATGTGCTGGACATCTGCGAAGATGAGTTCCGATTGGTCTGCCAGTAGCATGGTTCTATTATATCACAGATCTAGTGTAGATAATCCTTCTAATATGGCCTTTTTTTAAAGATATCATGTGAGAAATGAAAAAGTGTTGCTACAGCTCTCAACATTGCTGCCCTGAAGGTTAACAGGCGCTATTATTGACAAAGCTCAGTGGTAAAACATTTGATGGACTACTTCTGGAGGACGATGTGCATGCTGACTATCTCTAACTCTCTAAAAATGACAAATAGCGATAAAATGAATCAGGACGATGAGGATAATCCCGAGTATAGTATTTATTAGAAAACATTCGTCATTGAACCAGGACATTGTAGTGCTAAAAGAAGTCTTGCTTGATGCCACTCAGTGATGGGGAAGAAATAGAAACGGCGTGATCAACGGTAGTGTTGTTGTTGTCACGAAAGAAGTTGAATTGGCACGAGGTTGTTGAACCGATCAGGGAATACCCGGTGGGTGGGGGAAGCAGGTGATGATTCAGGGAGAGTCGGAAAAGAGTCGAAACGAGAACACCAGAAGGCCATTTGTAATAAAACACCTGTCTCCGGATTACATCTTCAACAAGGGCAACCATTGGCACTCCGTGACAGAGAGGACCCAAGGAGGGAAAAGCGTTTCCTCCATGCATACAGATATTACACGTCTTCTTACCATTTTGCAGAAATACGGGGAAAGGAGTTCACGTTTCGTCATGTGTAAAAACGTGTGTAGAATAGTTGTGGATAACCTGCTTAGCGCTAGGATAACTGTGCCTAAACGTTAGCCAGTAGTATGGGTGGTCCGGTATTGGGTTGAGAGTATGAGTGATCCGGAAGCATCGTCAAGACAGAGCGCAGCGAACTTTGGCATTAGGTGGTAGCATACCTAACGAATTCGAGTACGCTGTACGCGACATAATCGGCGTACAAATTGAAGATCATAGTTGGTTGTAGCTTTAGCTACCTGCAAGCAGTGGATGGATGGGTCATTTGTTGTACTGAAAAGGGTGAAGCTAGCCGACATTCTAAACAAAATACTCCACTATGCAAGGAAACCATTTCACATATAACAGTTTACACTTCTGGAGCTTGGCAATTGTGACAAATAACTTAGATTTTATTTGATATGTGTGTGTTAACCAGAGTACGGCAATGTTGAACAACACAAACGTTCAGATTAGGCTATAGGCCAATGACTAAATACAGTGTTATTTTACCATACTTTATGCTACTACATTTAGGTCTCGAAATCTTTGCATTGTTTTCTTACCACTACCCTGACTCACTCTGTTTAGACATGGCCTCAATTGTGAAATCCCTTAAAGGAGAGGGTGGGCTGCTAAGGATTAAGAGGGTTTTGATACGATTGCTGAATGGGTGTTTGTTTGTTGGAGAAAAATAAGAGCTCTCCAGTCGGTGTACCCAAAACATTCAAAGGACCCATTCAAGGACATCCACGGGCCATTTTCTCAAAAGTGAATGTTTATCACTTTCAACGCAGAGAGGTATCTTTCCCAGTTGTTACTCAAATGCAGGTATTGATATACATTTTCTAGCTTATGAAGTTGTTACTATACTTTTAGATCCAAGTGTAAAAAACTATTTTGCAAATTTTGCTTGGCTACAATAGGATTGAATCCATGGGTCACAAATGAGATGGGCAAAATTATTCGACGTAAACACAGCACACACACCACCACACCCGAGGTTACCGAGAGGGGAGGGAAGACAGCAGGAATGTTTCCCTGTCAGCTTCGTTGACAATAACTACGTTCTATTCAATAGATTCTAGAAGAGCAAATTGTTCATTCTAGTGGGATGACTAGCGAGTTGACAAAAAGTAGCCTATTTAGTTTTAAGAGGGAAAGTACCATGCTGAAAATGAGTATGTAATCGGCTTGTATAGGCCGTCAGCCGTGGAAAACACTGACGTCAAAATAAATACGTAGGGGAGTCATCCTGTTGACCTGCCCATCAAATCTGAGACCCGCTAACCGACCACCTGACCTATCCACCCGCCCACACAGCCCCACCAGCCCGCCCATCTGCAACGACCAACCTAACCGGCTAAAACCAAAATCTTTATCGCTCACTAATCTCATCTATGGACTACTACTGCTCTAACTGCAACAACAGTCCGCTCTCCTCTCCCCGGGCGAAGAGATAGACGCAGAAGAAGGGGAAGTAAAGAGAAAGAGAAAAGGTAAGACAAGAGAGAGAGAAATAGGAGAATGTGAACTGGAGGGGAGGAGTAGAGGAATTGAGTGAGGAGGAGAGAGAGAGGAGACATGGGACGAGGAGAGAGAGAGAGAGAGGAGTAGAGAGAGAGAGAGCGGAGTCGCGAGAGACGAGGAGAGAGAGAGAAGCGAAAAGGAGAGAAGAGAGAGAGAAAGCCGAAAAGAGCGAGAGAGAGATGAGACAGAGTGTGATGTCTTCGCGCCCAGGTACCAGCCATAGAGATCTTCCCGTGTGTTAGCGCCTTACCCCTTCAACATTCGGGTAATTGTCAACGGTCGCCACCTACCGTTGTTCCTAAAACGGCTCCCTCAGTAGGTAACAGAGGTCCGACCCCCCAGGTGTAGGAGAAGAGCACGAGGTCTTGCTAACGGAAGAGACCGAGAAAGGACGGAGAGCCACACCACGGCAGAGAGAGATTACGAGAGGAGACGTGTAGTGCCCACGAGCAGAGCATTGTCCCTCCTATGTAGAGAGAGATAGAAGCAGGAGAGAGAGCAGGGGAAAGAGGAGATCGAGAGGAATGAGACGCATAGCGAAAGAAAATTTTTAAGCAGGAGCCAGGCGAGACGCGACGAGCGAGCGACGCGAGGACGAGCGAGACGGAGAGAGAGGCGCAGAAAAGGAGATACAGTGGATGAGAGAGAAAGCTAGCTCCCTGAGCACAGCTAATTACTCTGACCGACGTTCTCCCTCTCCACCCTCTCGATATCTGGACAGAGAGCCCGAGCAACTTCTCGAGAGCGATACTCTCTATGTATATCAGGCGAAGAGAGAGAGAGAGAGAGAGAGAGAGATAGAGAGAGAGAGAGAGAGAGAAGCGAGAGAGAGAGAGGAGAAGAGAGGAAGAGAAGAGAGAGAGAGAGAGAAGAGAGAAGAGCGGAAAAGGGAGAGTAGCAGGAGAAGGCAAGGAAGACAGAGAGAGGAAACAAAAGGGAGAGAGAGAGAGAGGAAAAGGGGGAGAGAGTAGAGAGAAAAGGAGCGAGAGGAGAGAGGAATAGAGAGGTGCAAAAGGAGCGAGGCGCTCGGGAATCAATGAGGTACAGGAATTAGAGACTTAGTCTGACGCGATATGCTATAGCTACACTCTCTCCCCCTTCTCTCTCTCTCTGACTCCCTCTCTCTCCTTCTCTCTCTCTGACTCTCTCTCTCTCGCTCCCCTTCTCTCTCCCCTTCTCTCTCTCTGACTCTCTCTCTCTCCTCTCTCTCTCTCTCTCTCTCTTCTCTCTCTCTCTCTCTCTCTCTCTCTCTCTCTCTATCTCTCTGACTCTCTAGCAGATCAGCGAGAACTGGAGCAGCAGCACGACCAGGTAGACTGGCGATGGGGACAGCCAGGAGTCGTCAGGCCAGGTAGTCCGGAGGCATGGTCCTAGGGCTCAGGTCCTCCGGGAGGGCAGAGAGAGCGAGTGAGAGAGAGATGGTAGAATTAGAGGGAGTATACTTAAGATCGCACAGGACACCAGATAAGACAGGAGAATTACACCAGATATAACAGACTGACCCTAGCCCCCCGCACATAGACTATTGCAGCATAGATACTGGAGGCTGAGACGGGACGGGACGGGACGGGGGGGCGGGGGGGACGGGGGGTTGGGGGTCATTGTGGCCCCGTCTGACGATACCCCCGGACAGGGCCAATCAGGTAGTATATAACCCCATCCACTTTCCCAAAGCACAGCCTCCCCACACCAAATCAAATCAAATCAAAGTTTATTTTTCACTAAATCAAAAGGAGGATATATACCTAGGTAATGGTACGGGTAAAGTGACTCTCCTTAGATAATAGACAGAGGGTAGCAGCAGTGTAAAAACAAATGGGGGGTAAAAGCTGTTAAGGAGCCTTTTGGTCCACGACTTGCCGCTTCCGGTACCGCTTGCCATGCGGTAGCAGAGAAGAACAGTCTATGACTAGGGTGGCTGGAGTCTTTTGACAATGTTTTGGACCTTTCTCTGACACCGCCTGGTATAGAGGTCCTGGATGGCAGGAAGCTTGGCCCCAGTGATCAAATCAAATCAAATGTTATTTGTCACATACACGTGTTTAGCAGATGTTATAGCGGGTAGCGAAATGCCTTTGCTTCTAGCTCTGACAGTGCAGTAATATCTAACAAGTAATATCTAACAATTTCACAACTAATATCTAATACACACAAAACTAGTAAGGAGTGGAATTTAATAATATATACAGTAGAATATTATAGAATAGAATGCAGTATATACATATGAGATGAGTAGTGCAAGATATGTAAACATTATTAAAGTGACTAGTGTTCTATTTCTTAAAGTGGCCAGTGATTTCAATAGGCAGCAGCAGCCTCTAATGTGCTAGTGATGGCTATTTAACAGTCTAATGGCCTTGAGATAGAAGCTGTTTTTCAGTCTCTCGGTCCCAGCTTTGATGCACCTGTACTGACCTCGCCTTCTGGATGATAGCGGGGTGAACAGGCAGTGGCTCGGGTGGTTGATGTCCTTGATGATCTTTTTGGCCTCCTGTGACATCGGGTGCTGTATGTGTCTTGGAGGGCGGGTAGTTTGCCCCCGATAATGCGTTCGGCAGACCGCACCACCCTCTAGAGAGCCCTGCAGTTGTGGGCGCTGCAGTTGCCGTACCAGGTGGTGATACAGCCCGACAGGATGCTCTCAATTGTGCATCTGTAAAAATTTGTGAGGGTTTTAGGTGCCAAGCCGAATTTCTTCAGCCTCCTGAGGTTGAAGAGGCTCTGTTGCGCCTTCTTCACCACACTGTCTGTGTGGGTGGACCATTTCAGTTTGTCGGTGATGTGTATACCAAGGAACTTGAAGCTTTCCACCTTCTCCACTGCGGTCCGGTCGATGTGGATAGGGGGGTGCACACTCTGCTGTTTCCTGAAGTCCACGATCATCTGCTTCGTTTTGTTGACATTGAGTGAGAGATTACAGTGGGGGAAAAAGTATTTAGTCAGCCACCAATTGTGCAAGTTCTCCCACTTAAAAAGATGAGAGAGGCCTGTAATGTACATCATAGGTACACGTCAACTATGACAGACAAAATGAGAGAAAAAAATCCAGAAAATCACATTGTAGGATTTTTAATGAATTTATTTGCAAATTATGGTGGAAAATAAGTATTTGGTCAATAACAAAAGTTTCTCAATACTTTGTTATATACCCTTTGTTGGCAATGACACAGGTCAAACGTTTTCTGTAAGTCTTCACAAGGTTTTTAACACACTGTTGCTGGTATTTTGGCCCATTCCTCCATGCAGATCTCCTCTAGAGCAGTGATGTTTTGGGGCTGTCGCTGGGCAACACGGACTTTCAACTCCCTCCAAAGATTTTCTATGGGGTTGAGATCTGGAGACTGGCTAGGCCACTCCAGGACCTTGAAATGCTTCTTATGAAGCCACTCCTTCGTTGCCCGGGCAGTGTGTTTGGGATCATTGTCATGCTGAAAGACCCAGCACCGTTTCATCTTCAATGCCCTTGCTGATGGAAGGAGGTTTTCACTCAAAATCTCACGATACATGGCCCCATTCATTCTTTCCTTTACACGGATCAGTCGTCCTGGTCCCTTTGCAGAAAAACAGCCCCAAAGCATGATGTTTCCACCCCCATGCTTCACAGTAGGTATGGTGTTCTTTGGATGCAACTCAGCATTCTTTGTCCTCCAAACACGACGAGTTGAGTTTTTGAACAAAAAGTTATATTTGGGTTTCATCTGACCATATGACAAACATTTTTTCTCAATTTGTCTGTCATAGTTGACGTGTACCTATGATGAAAATTACAGGCCTCTCTCATCTTTTTAAGTGGGAGTACTTACAGAATTGGTGGCTGACTAAATACTTTTTTCCCCACTGTATTTTCCTGGCACCACACTCCCAGAGCCCTCACCTCCTCCCTGTAGGTGGTCTCGTCATTGTTGGTAATCAAGCCTACTACTGTTGTGTCGTCTGCAAACTTGATGAGTGAGTTGGAGGCGTGCTTGGCCACGCAGTCATGGGTGATCAGGGAGTACAGGAGGGGGCTGAGTACGGACCCTTGTGGGGCCCCAGTGTTGCGGATCAGCAAAGTGAAGATGTTGTTTCCTACCTTCACCACCTGGGGGCGGCCCGTCAGGAAGTCCAGGACCCAGTTGCACAGGGTGGGGTTCAGACCCAGGGCCTCGAGCTTAATGATGAGCTTGGAGGGTACTATGGTGTTGAATGCTGAGCAAAAGTCAATGAACAGCATTCTTACATAGGTATTCCTCTTGTCCAGATTGGATAGGGCAGTGTGCAGTGTGATGGCGATTGTATCGTCTGTGGATCTATTGGGACGGTAAGCAAAATTGAAGTGGGTCTAGTGTGACAGGTAAGGTAGAGCTAGGGTGACAGGTAAGGTAGAGAGTGAGTTACCGCCGCTTTGATATCCAATAGTTTTCCCCGGCTGTATGTAATGATACAAAACACTTTCTAAGCTAATAATGTAAAAAATAATACATAAAAGAACAAAATACTGCAAAGTTTCCTAAGAGCTAGTCGCGAGGCCGCCATCTTCGTCGGCGTCAGTCTCAGTGATGTACTGGGTCGTACGTACTACCCTCTGGAGCGCCTTACGGTCAGATGCAGAGCAGTTGCAATACAAGGCAGTGATGCAATCGGTCAGGATGCTCTCGATGGTGCAGCTGTATAACTTTTTGAGGATCTGGGGACCCATGCCAAATATTTTCAGTCTCCTGAGGGGAAAAATGTGTTGTTGTGCCCTCTTCATGACTGTCTTGGTGTGTTTGGACCATGATAGTTTGTTGGTGATGTGGACACCAAGGAACTTAAACTCTCGACCCGCTCCACTACAGCCCCATCGATGTTAATGGGGGCGTGTTTGGCCCGCCTTTTCCTGCAGTACACGATCATCTCCTTTGTCTTGCTCACATTGAGGGAAAGTTTGTTGTCCTGGCACCACATGGCCAGGTCTCTGATCTCCTCCCTATAGGCTGTCTCATCGTTGTCAGTGATCAGGCCTACCACTGTTGTGTCGTTAGCAAACTTAATGATGATGTTGGAGTCGTGCTTGGCCACGCAGTCATAGGTGAACAGGGAGTACAGGAGGGGACTAAGCATGCACCCCTGAGGGGTCACAGTGTTGAGGATCAGTGTGGCAGACGTGTTGTTGCCTACCCTTACCACCTGGTGGCGGCCCATCAGGAAGTCTAGGATCCAGTTGCAGAGGGAGGTGTTTAGTCCCAGGGTCCTTAGCTTAGTGATGAGCTTTGTGGGCACTATGGTGTTGAACATAGGTGTTCCTTTTGTCCAGGTGGGAAAGGGCAGTGTGGAGTACGATTGAGATTGCGTCATCTGTGGATCTGTTGGGGCGGTATGAGAATTGGAGTGGGTTTAGGGTTTCTGGGATAATGGTGTTGATGTGAGCCATGACCAGCCTTTCAAAGCACTTCATGGCTACTGACGTGAGTGCAACGGGGCAGTAATCATTTAGGCAGGTTACCTTCTCTTCCTTTGGCACAGGGACTATGGTGGTCTGCTTGAAATATGTTGGTATTACAGACTCCGTCAGGGAGAGGTTGAAAATGTCAGTGAAGACACTAGCCAGTTGGTCCACGCTTGCTTTGAGTACATGTCCTGATAATCCGTCTGGCCCTGCGGCTTTGTGAATGTTGACCTGTTTAAAGGGCTTGCTCACATCGGCTTTCGAGAGCGTGATTACACAGTCGTCCGGAACAGCTGGTGCTCTCATGCATGCTTCAGTGTCGCTTGCCTCGAAGCAAGCATTTAGCTCATCTGGTAGGCTCGCGTCACTGGGCAGCTCGTGACTGGGTTTCCCTTTGTAGTCTGTAATAGTTTTCAAGTCCTGCCACATCCTATGAGCGTCAGAGCCGGTGTAGTAGGATTCAATCTTAGTCCTCTATTGATGCATTGCCTGTTTGATGGTTCGTTTGAGGGCATAGCGGGATTTCTTATAAGCGTCCGGATTAGTGTCCCGCTCCTTGAAAGCGGCAGCTCTAGCCTTCAGCTCGATGCGGATGTTGCCTGTAATCAATCCATGGCTTCTGGTTGGGATATGTACGTACGGTCACTGTGGGGACGACGTCGTCAATGCACTTATTGATGAAGCCGATGACTGAGGTGGTATGCTCCTCAATGCCATTGTATGAATCCAAGAAAATGTTCAAGCCTGTGCTAGCAAAACAGTCCTGTAGCGTAGCATCTGCGTCATCTGACCACTTCCGTATTGAGTGGATATAATCAGGAGGATATAATTATGGTCAGAGGGATATCAACAGACCACCAACTTAATACCCTGAGACAAGGCTGAGTATAGCCCATGAAGATCTCCTCCATGGACGATCCTGAGGGGGGCGCAAGACCGGACGGAAAATCAAATCAGTGACTCAACCCACTCAAGTCGATTATGGCGGGAAAAAGCCTGGCACGACGTGACGCACCCCTCCTAGGGACGGCATGGGAGAGCACTAGTAAGCCAGTGACTCAGCCCCCGTAATAGGGCCAGAGGCAGAGAATCCCAGTGGAGAGAGGGGAGCCGGCAAGGCAGAGACTGCAAGGATGGTTCATCACTCCAGTGCATTGCCGTTCACCTTCGCAACCCTGGGCCAGACTACACTCAATCATAGGACCTACTGAAGAGTCTTCAGTAAAGACGTAAAGGCAGAGTCTGCGTCTCTCACATGGATCGGCAAACCATTCCATAAAAACGTTGCTTACCGCCCCCTGGTACCTTACCTGACCTTCACCAGACCCCTCCCCCTGATACCTTACCTGACCTTCACCAGACCCCTCCCCCTGGTACCTTACCTGACCTTCTCCAGACCCCTCCCCCTGAAACATTTTACATTACATTTACATTTTAGTCATTTAGCAGACGCTCTTATCCAGAGCGACTTACAGTTAGTGAGTGCATACATTTTAGTACTGGCCCCCCGTGGGAAACGAACCCACAACCCTGGCATTGCAAACGCCATGCTCTACCAACTGAGCTACATCCCTGCCGGCCATTCCCTCCCCTACCCTGGACGAATTGTGCACCGCCCCATGAAACCTTACCTGACCTTCACCAGACCCCTCCCCCTAGTACCTTACCTGACCTTCACCAGACCCCTCCCCCTGATACCTTACCTGACCTTCACCAGACCCCTCCCCCTGATACCTTACCTGATCTTCACCAGACCCCTCCCCCTGGTACCTTACCTGACCTTCACCAGACCCCTCCCCCTGATACCTTACCTGACCTTCACCAGACCCCTCCCCCTGGTTCTTACCTGACCTTCACCAGACCCCTCCCCCTGGTTCTTACCTTCACCAGACCCCTCCCCCTGGTACCTTACCTGACCTTCACCAGACCCCTCCCCCTGGTACCTTACCTGACCTTCACCAGACCCCTCCCCCTGGTACCTTACCTGACCTTCACCAGACCCCTCCCCCAGGTACCTTACCTGACCTTCAAGAGACAGATACATGGAGGACAGGGACAGAAGAGGACATGAAGCCCTGAGATGTTCCTACCAGTCCCAAAGAGACAGATACATGGAGGAGAAGGACAGAAGAGGACATGAAGCCCTGAGATGTTCCTACCAGTCCCACAGAGACAGATACATGGAGGACAGGGACAGAAGAGGACATGAAGCCCTGAGATGTTCCTATCAGTCCCAAAGAGACAGATACATGGAGGAGAGGGACAGAAGAGGACATGAAGCCCTGAGATGTTCCTACCAGTCCCAAAGAGACAGATACATGGAGGACAGGGACAGAAGAGGACATGAAGCCCTGAGATGTTCCTATCAGTCCCAAAGAGACAGATACATGGAGGAGAGGGACAGAAGAGGACATGAAGCCATGAGATGTTCCTACCAGTCCCAAAGAGACAGATACATGGAGGAGAGGGACAGAAGAGGACATGAAGCCCTGAGATGTTCCTACCAGTCCCAAAGAGACAGATACATGGAGGACAGGGACAGAAGAGGACATGAAGCCCTGAGATGTTCTTATCAGTCCCAAAGAGACAGATACATGGAGGAGAGGGACAGAAGAGGACATGAAGCCCTGAGATGTTCCTACCAGTCCCAAAGAGACAGATACATGGAGGACAGGGACAGAAGAGGACATGAAGCCCTGAGATGTTCCTATCAGTCCCAAAGAGACAGATACATGGAGGAGAGGGACAGAAGAGGACATGAAGCCCTGAGATGTTCCTACCAGTCCTAAAGAGACAGATACATGGAGGAGAGGGACAGAAGAGGACATGAAGCCCTGAGATGTTCCTACCAGTCCCAAAGAGACAGATACATGGAGGAGAGGGACAGAAGAGGACATGAAGCCCTGAGATGTTCCTACCAGTCCCAAAGAGACAGATACATGGAGGACAGGGACAGAAGAGGACATGAAGCCCTGAGATGTTCCTATCAGTCCCAAAGAGACAGATACATGGAGGACAGGGACAGAAGAGGACATGAAGCCCTGAGATGTTCATACCAGTCCCAAAGAGACAGATACATGGAGGAGAGGGACAGAAGAGGACATGAAGCCCTGAGATGTTCCTACCAGTCCCAAAGAGACAGATACATGGAGGAGAGGGACAGAAGAGGACATGAAGCCATGAGATGTTCCTACCAGTCCCAAAGAGACAGATACATGGAGGACAGGGACAGAAGAGGACATGAAGCCCTGAGATGTTCCTACCAGTCCCAAAGAGACAGATACATGGAGGAGAGGGACAGAAGAGGACATGAAGCCATGAGATGTTTCTACCAGTCCCAAAGAGACAGATACATGGAGGACAGGGACAGAAGAGGACATGAAGCCCTGAGATGTTCCTACCAGTCCCAAAGAGACAGATACATGGAGGAGAGGGACAGAAGAGGACATGAAGCCATGAGATGTACCTACCAGTCCCAAAGAGACAGATACATGGAGGAGAGGGACAGAAGAGGACATGAAGCCCTGAGATGTTCCTACCAGTCCCAAAGAGACAGATACATGGAGGAGAGGGACAGAAGAGGACATGAAGCCCTGAGATGTTCCTACCAGTCCCAAAGAGACAGATACATGGAGGACAGGGACAGAAGAGGACATGAAGCCCTGAGATGTTCCTACCAGTCCCAAAGAGACAGATACATGGAGGAGAGGGACAGAAGAGGACATGAAGCCATGAGATGTTCCTACCAGTCCCAAAGAGACAGATACATGGAGGAGAGGGACAGAAGAGGACATGAAGCCCTGAGATGTTCCTACCAGTCCCAAAGAGACAGATACATAGAGGAGAGGGACAGAAGAGGACATGAAGCCCTGAGATGTTCCTACCAGTCCCAAAGAGACAGATACATGGAGGAGAGGGACAGAAGAGGACATGAAGCCCTGAGATGTTCCTACTAGTCCCAAAGAGACAGATACATAGAGGAGAGGGACAGAAGAGGACATGAAGCCCTGAGATGTTCCTACCAGTCCCAAAGAGACATATACATGGAGGAGAGGGACAGAAGAGGACATGAAGCCCTGAGATGTTCCTACCAGTCCCAAAGAGACATATACATGGAGGAGAGGGACAGAAGAGGACATGAAGCCCTGAGATGTTCCTACCAGTCCCAAAGAGACATATACATGGAGGAGAGGGACAGAAGAGGACATGAAGCCATGAGATGTTCCTACCAGTCCCAAAGAGACAGATACATGGAGGAGAGGGACAGAAGAGGACATGAAGCCCTGAGATGTTCCTACCAGTCCCAAAGAGACAGATACATAGAGGAGAGGGACAGAAGAGGACATGAAGCCCTGAGATGTTCCTACCAGTCCCAAAGAGACAGATACATGGAGGAGAGGGACAGAAGAGGACATGAAGCCCTGAGATGTTCCTACTAGTCCCAAAGAGACAGATACATAGAGGAGAGGGACAGAAGAGGACATGAAGCCCTGAGATGTTCCTACCAGTCCCAAAGAGACATATACATGGAGGAGAGGGACAGAAGAGGACATGAAGCCCTGAGATGTTCCTACCAGTCCCAAAGAGACATATACATGGAGGAGAGGGACAGAAGAGGACATGAAGCCCTGAGATGTTCCTACCAGTCCCAAAGAGACATATACATGGAGGAGAGGGACAGAAGAGGACATGAAGCCCTGAGATGTTCCTACCAGTCCCAAAGAGACATATACATGGAGGAGAGGGACAGAAGAGGACATGAAGCCATGAGATGTTCCTACCAGTCCCAAAGAGACAGATACATGGAGGAGAGGGACAGAAGAGGACATGAAGCCCTGAGATGTTCCTACCAGTCCCAAAGAGACAGATACATGGAGGAGAGGGACAGAAGAGGACATGAAGCCCTGAGATGTTCCTACCAGTCCCAAAGAGACAGATACATAGAGGAGAGGGACAGAAGAGGACATGAAGCCCTGAGATGTTCCTACCAGTCCCAAAGAGACAGATACATGGAGGAGAGGGACAGAAGAGGACATGAAGCCCTGAGATGTTCCTACTAGTCCCAAAGAGACAGATACATAGAGGAGAGGGACAGAAGAGGACATGAAGCCCTGAGATGTTCCTACCAGTCCCAAAGAGACATATACATGGAGGAGAGGGACAGAAGAGGACATGAAGCCCTGAGATGTTCCTACCAGTCCCAAAGAGACAGATACATGGAGGAGAGGGACAGAAGAGGACATGAAGCCCTGAGATGTTCCTACTAGTCCCAAAGTTTGGTTAAAGGGAAAAAAATAAACTGTCCTACCCCCCCCCCCCCCCCCCCCCCCCCACCCCCCCCACCCCCGCTGCTATGTCAAAGATAATCAAATATAAACACTAGTAAATACTACAGTAATATCCCCAAAAACACTACAGTGAATACTACAGTATTTATACCATATTATTATCAGACATGTTCATAATCTGTACTGAACAGATAACAGGACTGTCTATTTCTCAGACATGTTCATAATCCGTACTGAACATATAACAGGACTGTCTATTTCTCAGACAGGTTCATAATCTGTACTGAACAGATAACAGGACTGTCTATTTCTCAGACAGGTTCATAATCTGTACTGAACAGATAACAGGACTGTCTATTTCTCAGACAGGTTCATAATCCGTACTGAACAGATAACAGGACTGTCTATTTCTCAGACAGGTTCATAATCCGTACTGAACAGATAACAGGACTGTCTATTTCTCAGACATGTTCATAATCCGTACTGAACATATAACAGGACTGTCTATTTCTCAGACAGGTTCATAATCTGTACTGAACAGATAACAGGACTGTCTATTTCTCAGACAGGTTCATAATCCGTACTGAACAGATAACAGGACTGTCTATTTCTCAGACAGGTTCATAATCCGTACTGAACAGATAACAGGACTGTCTATTTCTCAGACAGGTTCATAATCTGTACTGAACAGATAACAGGACTGTCTATTTCTCAGACAGGTTCATAATCCGTACTGAACAGATAACAGGACTGTCTATTTCTCAGACAGGTTCATAATCTGTACTGAACAGATAACAGGAATGTCTATTTCTCAGACAGGTTCATCTTCCGTACTGAACAGATAACAGGACTGTCTATTTCTCAGACAGGTTCATAATCCGTACTGAACAGATAACAGGACTGTCTATTTCTCAGACAGGTTCATAATCTGTACTGAACAGATAACAGGACTGTCTATTTCTCAGACAGGTTCATCTTCCGTACTGAACAGATAACAGGACTGTCTATTTCTCAGACAGGTTCATAATCCGTACTGAACAGATAACAGGACTGTCTATTTCTCAGACAGGTTCATCATCCGTACTGAAAAGATAACAGGACTGTCTATTTCTCAGACAGCTTTATGGATTTCACTGTTGATGATTTCACTCTTTCGTCCTTCCTCTTTACTTTTGTAAAGGAGATATTATATTATATTAAATGATGTTGTAATCAAGTCCCACATATTAGTATAGTTTAGCGACATGGAGGGTTGCAATTTATTCTGTATTTTTTGTAATTTCCCCCAAATTCCCAAGTTTTCCAAAAATCCCAGTTGGATGATTCCTGGATTTCCTTCCTATTCCTGTGTGGGTTTCTTCTTTGACCAGTGTTTTGCATGTCTCTACGAGGAAGTACTACGACTACACAACTAACAGAGATGCCTTTCATCCCTCCACGGCGACATCACTACATTATGAGGTCAAAGAGCAGGAAGTACAGGGCAGGAAGCAGGAAGTACAGGTATTGAAATGTAGCTGTATAACACCCACCTGTCTCAGAGAGGACAGAGCCACTCAGAGGGAGAGGGAGAGCTGACAACAATATCAAGAACAACATCGACAACAGCAACAACAACAACAACAACAGCAAACATCAGGTATGAGGATTTCTTTCGTAACTCTACATGTCTACTTTTTGAAAGAGTAAAGTACAAGACAATAGACATTCATGTGTTTTTTTATTTAGTAAACATGAATGTGTATTGTTATTTAGTAAACATATATGTGTATTATTATTTAGTAAACATGAATGTGTATTGTTATTTAGTAAACATGAATGTGTATTGTTATTTAGTAAACATATATGTGTATTGTTATTTAGTAAACATATATGTGTATTGTTATTTAGTAAACATGAATGTGTATTGTTATTTAGTAAACATATATGTGTATTGTTATTTAGTAAACATATATGTGTATTGTTATTTAGTAAACAAGAATGTGTATTGTTATTTAGTAAACATGAATGTGTATTGTTATTTAGTAAACATGAATGTGTATTGTTATTTAGTAAACATATATGTGTATTGTTATTTAGTAAACATGAATGTGTATTGTTATTTAGTAAAAAGATATGTGTATTGTCATTTAGTAAACATTAATGTGTATTGTTATTTAGTAAACATGAATGTGTATTGTTATTTAATAAACATGAATGTGTATTGTTATTTAGTAAACATGAATGTGTATTTTTATTTAGTTAATGTTATAATGCTTAAAAATCAATATTTATGAGGAGTAGAATGACAGAAAAGAC
This sequence comes from Coregonus sp. 'balchen', assembly GCA_902810595.1. Lineage (NCBI taxonomy): Eukaryota > Metazoa > Chordata > Actinopteri > Salmoniformes > Salmonidae > Coregonus > Coregonus sp. 'balchen'. The sequence continues at coordinate 56,487,331 of LR778265.1, read as the reverse complement.
TTGTCTGGAAGTGAACCGTCCTTGAAGTAAAATTCCCTTAAATAATTATTGAAATATTTACATGTGTTTTTTCAGCCATTACATTTCATGACGTTAAATTCTGAAGCATGCGTCCATTCTGCTGGTAAAAGTTCAAGTTCAGTTGTTGGTAGCTATACAGTGAGGGAAAAAAGTATTTGATCCCCTACTGATTTTGTACGTTTGCCCACTGACAAAGAAATGATCAGTCTATAATTTTAATGGTAGGTTTATTTGAACAGTGAGAGATAGAATAACAACAACACAATCCAGAAAAACACATGTCAAAAATGTTATCAATTGATTTGCATTTTAATGAGGGAAATAAGTATTTGACCCCCTCTCAATCAGAAAGATTTCTTGCTCCCAGGTGTCTTTTATACAGGTAACGAGCTGAGATTAGGAACACACTCTTAAAGGGAGTGCTCCTAATCTCAGCTTGTTACCTGTATAAAAGACACCTGTTCACAGAAATAATCAATCAATCAGATTCCAAACTCTCCACCATGACCAAGACCAAAGAGCTCTCCAAGGATGTCAGGGACAAGACTGTAGACCTACACAAGGCTGGAATGGGCTACAAGACCATCGCACAAACGTACAAAATCAGCAGGGGATCAAATACTTTTTTCCTTCACTGTATGTGGTAGCTATGTGTGGTAGCTATATGTGGTAGCTATGTGTGGTAGCTATATGTGGTAGCTATATGTGGTAGCTATATGTGGTAGCTATATGTGGTAGCTATATGTGGTAGCTATATGTGGTAGCTATGTGTGGTAGCTATATGTGGTAGCTATATGTGGTAGCTATATGTGGTAGCTATATGTGGTAGCTATATGTGGTAGATTGGTAGCTATATGTGGTAGTTATATGTGGTAGCTATATGTGGTAGCTATATGTGGTAGCATTGTGTACTATGTGGTAGCTATATGTGGTAGCTATGTGTAGCTTTGTGGTAGCTATGATGGGTAGCTATTGGTAGCTATATGTAGCTATATGGTAGCTATATGTGGTAGCTATATGTGGTAGCTATGTGTGGTAGCTATATGTGGTAGCTGTTGGTAGCTATTGTGGTTAGCTATATGTGGTAGCTATATGTGGGTAGCTATATGTGGTAGCTATAGTGGTAGCTTGGTAGCTATGTGTGGTAGAGTGCTATGTGGAGTGTGTGGTAGCTATATGTGGTTTGCTAATGTGGTAGCTATATTGGATTGTGTTAGCTATATGTGGTAGCTATATGTGGTAGCTATATGTGGTAGCTATATGTGGTAGCTATAGTGGTAGTATAGTGGTAGCTATATGTGAGCTATGTGGTAGCATATGTGGTGTGTAGCTAATGTGGCTTGTAGCTATTGTGGTAGCTAATGTGGTAGCTATATGTGGTAGCTATATGTGGTAGCTTATGTGGAGCTATATGTGGTAGCTATATGTAGTGTGGTAGCTATATGTGGTTGGTAGCTATATGTGGTAGCTATATGTGGTAGCTATAGTGAGCTAGTATGTGGTAGCTATATGTGGTAGCTATTGTGGTAGCTAATGTGGTAGCTATATGTGTGTAGCTATATGTGGTAGCTATTGTGTGGTAGCTATATGTGGTAGCTTATTTGCTATGTGGTAGCTATTGTGGTAGCTATATGTGGTAGCTATATGTGGTAGCTATATGTGGTAGCTATATGTGGTAGCTATATGTGGTAGCTATATGTGGTAGCTATATGTGGTAGCTATATGTGGTAGCTATGTGATTGTGGTAGCTATATGTGGTAGCTATGTGGTAGATATGTGGTAGCTATATGTGGTAGCTATATGTGGTGTTGAGCTATAGTGTGGTAGCTATAGTTGGTAGCTATGTGTGTAGCTATATGTGGGTAGCTATAGGTGGTAGCTATGTGTGGTAGTATAGTGGTGTTAGTGGTAGTATGTGTGGTAGTATGTGTGGTAGTATATTTGTGGTAGCTATAGTGGTAGCTATGTGTGGTAGTATATGTGGTAGCTATATGTGGTAGCTATGTGTGGTTTGCTATATGTGGTAGCATTGTGTGTCGCTATTGTGTGGTAGTTATGTGTGTAGCTAGTATGTGGTAGTCTATGTTGTGGTTAGCTATGTGTGGTAGTATGTGGGTTGTTAGTTGTGTGGTAGCTTATGTGTGGTTAGTAATGTGTGTAGTTATGTGGGTAGTATGTGTGGTTAGTATATGTGGTAGCTTATGTGGTAGCTATATGTGGTTTGTAGTATTTGGGTTTGGTAGCTATGTGTGGTTAGTTATAGTGTGTGTAGTTTGTGGTAGTAGTGTGTGGTTAGTATTAGTGTGTGTTAGCTTAGTGTGGTAGCTATATGTGGTAGTATTGTGGTAGCTATATGTGGTGGTGTATTGTGGTTAGTTATGTTGGTAGCATGTGTGGTTGTTGTGTTCTCTTAGTGTGGTAGTGTGTGGTTGTGTGTTCTGTGTTGTGTATTGTTGTCGTGTGTCTGTGTGTTTAGGTTGGTTAGGTGTGTGGGTTCGGTGGTGGTGTCGGGAGGGGGGGTGGGTGTTAGGGTGTGTTGAGTGTGTTCGTGTGTGTTAGTGTGGTGGTAGTGTGTGTTGTGTTTAGTGTGGTGGTGTGTGTGTGTGTTAGTGTGTGTTAGTGGAGTGTGGTGTGTGGTGTAGTGTGTGTTAGTGTGTGTTAGTGTAGTGTGTGTGTGTGAGTGTGTGTCGTGTGTGCGTGTAGTGTTATGTGTGTAGTGTGTATGTGGTTAGGTGTGTATTAGTGTGTAGTTTTTGTGTCGTGTAGTGTTGTAGTGTTGTTAGGTGTGTTAGTGTGGTTGGTGGTTGGGTGTGTGTTAGTGTGTGTTGTGTGTGTTGTTGTTTAGTGTGTGTGTGTAGTGTGTGTGGTTGGTGTGTGTGTGGGTGTTAGGTGTGTGTTTGTGTGTGTGTTGGTGTGTTGTGTGGTGTAGTTGTGTTGGGGTGGTTAGGGTGTGTAGGGTGTTTAGTGTTATGTGTGTTAGTGTGTGTAGTGGGTAGTGTTAGGTTGTGTGGGTGGTGTGTTAGTGGGTTGTGGTGTTAGTGGTGTGAGTGTGGTGGTCGTGAGGTGTGAGGTGGGGTGTGGTTGGGGGCAGGGATGTGTGGTGTAGTGTGTGGTGAGTGGTGTGTGTTACGTGTGTGTGTAGGTGGTGGTGGTCGTAGTGGTGCGTGGTTTAGTGTGGGTAGTGGGTAGTGGTGTAGTGTGTGTAGGGGGGTGTTGGTGTGGGAGTGGTGTGTGTGTGTAGGGTGTAGTGGGGGGGGTGAGTCGTGTGTAGTGGTGGAGTGGGTGGTGTAGGTTTAGGTTGTGTTGTGTGGGTGGTGGTGTGTGTGTAGTTTGTTGTGGTTAGTTTTTAGTGTGTTAGTGGTAGGTGGTTGTGTGTACGTGTGTTGTGTGGTTGTGGTGTTGTTGTTGTTTTTGTGGGTGTTGCTTTAGTTATGGTAGTGGTGAGTGGTGTTGTTGGGGTGGTTTGTTAGTGTGTGTCGGTGTTTAGTGTGGTTTAGGGTGATTGGGTTTGGACGGTGTGTTAGGGTGTATTGTAGTGTGTTATGTGGTAGTGTGTGTTGTGTGTGTTCGTATCTAGAAGTTTTTGGGCCGCTCCCAAACCGACGGCGAGGTCGGGTATGCGGGGTGGAATCCAAAACAAAATAACAATAGAACGCATGTGGTGTCTACAAACTACGTTCTAATCCATGATTAACTATTTCAACACGCTATTAGCATCAGACAGATGGAACAGTGTCATGGTGCTGTCTGGGAAACTAGATTTTTTGATTTGTCTGAAGTTTTTTCCTTATTTGTTGTGTTTTAGTTAGTGACAACATTCGCCGTGCCCCGGCTCTACAGCCACGATTACAAAGACAAACTCTTCCTTCATCGCTTACATTTACATTTACATTTACGTCATTTAGCAGACGCTCTTATTCAGAGCTTACATAGTTCGCCGTCCCCTGGATGTGTAAAACAAGCTCATCCAGCGTCTGTCTGTCTGTCTGTCTGTCTGTCTGTCTGTCTGTCTGTCTGTCTGTCTGTCTGTCTGTCTGTCTGTCTGTCTGTGTCTGTCTGTCTGTGTCTGTCTACCATGAGATATGCATGCCTAAATCAAATTTCCATTAGCATTGATATCAACGGTTAGTTTGTGTGTTCAAGTTAGTTTGTGTGTGTGTGTGTGTGTGTGTGTGCATGCGTTTGTGCATGTGTGTTTTTTTTGTACAGTCATAATGTTGGGTTGTTCTCCACAGGGCTGTCCATCCTCCCCTCAAGCGTCCCTCATCAGTTCCACTTTGTGAACATCAATAAGACCTGGACTGAAGCTCAGAGTATCTGCAGACAGAACTACACTGACCTGGCCACCGTAGACGACATGGCAGACATGGAGAGGCTCAACAGCACAGTAGTGGCTGGGTTAACTGGGTTCACTGGGTTCACTGGGTTAACTGGGTTAACTGAACCAGCCTGGATAGGGCTGTATAACCGCAACTGGAGGTGGTCTCTGGAAGACACAGAGTTAGACACAGAAAGGTTTTGGGAAATTGGCCAACCAGATAATATAGGGAAAAATGAGTTATGTGTGTGGATGAAAGATGGGTTATGGTATGACGACACCTGTGGTGGAAAACATGATTTTGTCTGCTATGGTGAGTTCCCCTGTCAGTCAGCCTTTTCATCTTTCTGCATGTCAACCAGTCAAACACCAAAGAGTTTGGATTCAGTCAAGACAATCATATTTTATTGAAAAGTTTTTTCCAACCGTGTATTTGTCTGTATGAACCTACAGTTGAAGTCGGAAGTTTACATACACTTAGGTTGGAGTCATTAAAACTCATTTTTCAACCACTCCACAAATTTCTTGTTAACAAACTATCGTTTTGGCAAGTCCGTTAGGACATCTACTTTGTGCATGACACAAGTAATTTTTCCAACAATTGTTTACAGACAGATTATTTCACTTATAATTCAATGTATCACAATTCCAGTGGGTCAGAAGTTTACATACACTAAGTTGACTGTGCCTTTAAACAGCTTGGACAATTCCAGAAATGATGTCATAGCTTTAGAAGCTTCTGATAGGCTAATTGACATCATTTGATTCAATTGGAGGTGTACCTGTGGATGTATTTGAAGGCCTACCTTCAAACTCAGTGCATCTTTGCTTGATATCATGGGAAAATCAAAAGAAATCAGCCAAGACCTCAGAAAAAAAATTGTAGACCTCCACAAGTCTGGTTCATCCTTGGGAGCAATTTCCAAATGCCTGAAGGTACCACGTTCATCTGTACAAACAATAGTACGCAAGTATAAACACCATGGGACAACGCAGCCATCATACCGCTCAGGATGGAGACGCATTCTGTCTCCTAGAGATTAACGTACTTTGGTGCGAAAAGTGCAAATCAATCCCAGAACAACAGCAAAGGACCTTGTGAAGATGCTGCAGGAAACAGGTACAAAATTATCTATATCCACAATAAAACGAGTCCTATATCGACATAACCTGAAAGGCCACTCAGCAAGGAAGAAGCCACTGCTCCAAAACCGCCATAAAAAAGCCAGACTACGTTTTGTAACTGCACACGGGGACAAAGATCGTACTTTTTGGAGAAATGTCCTCTGGTCTGATGAAACAAAAATAGAACCCCTTTGGCCATAATGACCATCGTTATGTTTGGAAGAAAAAGGGGGACGCTTGCAAGCCGAAGAACACCATCCCAACCGTGAAGCACGGGGGTGGCAGCATCATGCTGTGGGGGTGCTTTGCTGCAGGAGGGACTGGTGCACTTCACAAAATAGATGGCATCACGAGGAAGGAAAATTATGTGGATATATTGAAGCAACATCTCAAAACATCAGTCAGTAAGTTAAATCTTGGTCGCAAATGGGTCTTCCAAATGGACAATGACCCCAAGCATACTTCCAAAGTTGTGGCAAAATGGCTTAAGGACAACAAAGTCAAGGTATTGGAGTGGCCATCACAAAGCCCTGACCTCAATCCTATAGAAAATGTGTGGGCAGAACTGAAAAAGCGTGTGCGAGCAAGGAGGCCTACAAACCTGACTCAGTTACACCAGCTCTGTCAGGAGGAATGGGCCAAAATTCACCCAACTTCTTGTGGGAAGCTTGTGGAAGGCTACCCGAAATGTTTGACCCAAGTTAAACAATTTAAAGGCAATGCTACCAAATACTAATTGAGTGTATGTAAACTTCTGACCCACTGGGAATGTGATGAAATAAATAAAAGCTGAAATAAATCATTCTCTCTACATGTTATTTTATATCTTATCTCTTCTTTTATACCTTATTGCCTTTCAAATAGACACAAATCACACTGATAAGTACATCGTCATCACTGAAAAGAAGACTTGGAGTGAGGCTCAGAACTACTGTCGGAAGAACCACAAAGACCTGGCCAGTGTGAAGGATATAGCAGACAAACACACCATACAGAACATCATACAGGCAAGTTCACTCCACTTTATTGACCTTATTTGTCTTGCACTTTGAGCACTGTGTTAAAAACATAATCAGCATTTGCAAAACGTTTACAGAACAAAGTGGTGCCAACTGAAGAAGTGTGGATCGGCCTGTATAGAGAGTGGAAGTGGTCTGACCAGAGTGGCTCACCCTTCAGAAACTGGATGGCAGGCGAGCCAAACTGGGTATATGCGGGAGAACAGCATGGAGAGTTGTGTGTGGAAGTTAAGTTCCCATCTGGACAGTGGAATGATCACGATTGTAACGTCAAACAACCTTTTATCTGCTATGATGGTGAGTGGGGGGGGGGGGGGTTACATACATAGTCATATCAAAATGTAAATGTACTTTAGATTGAACGTTTTTTTGTGAGCAATTAGCATGAGTCTCCATATCCTCCTCTTCCTCCAGATAAGCTGGTCCTGGTCCCAGAGAAAAAGACGTGGTCAGAAGCCCTGTGTCACTGCAGATACCTGCACATGGAGCTGGTGTCTGTCCAGAACCAGAGCGTCCAGCACTGGGTCCGACAGAGAGCCAAGAAGGCCTCCACTCCCTTCGTCTGGCTGGGCCTGAGGTACACCTGCACCCTGGACTTCTGGTTCTGGGTCACTGGAGAAGAGTCCTGTTACCACAACTGGGCCGACGGGGAGGGCTACAACACTGGCAAGGAGCAGTGTGGGAACACAGGGGCCATACAGAGAGACGGGGGGCAGTGGGTTGGCCTGCCTGAGACTGACAGATTCAACTTTATCTGCAGCAATGATGGTCAGATTATATCTGTTTTGGTTTCATTCAACTATCGTCATATTAATTGTATTCTCTCCTCTCACATTGCCTCCTCTCTCTCCCTCTCTCTCTCTCTCTCTCTCTCTCTCTCTCTCTCTCTCTCTCTCTCTCTCTCTCTCTTCAAATGTATTTCATGATTTCTCTTACACTAATCTTTCTTTTTTCTTTTATTTGTTCTGTAATCCAGATTACTAAAACCAGACCCTGTTCTCTGGACCAACTGAACCCTACAGCCCAACTCATTGTTCCAGACCCTGTTCTCTGAACCAGCTGAACCCTACAGCCCAACTCATTGTTCCAGACCCTGTTCTCTGGACCAACTGAACCCTACAGCCCAACTCATTGTTCCAGACCCTGTTCTCTGGACCAGCTGAACCCCCAACACATTGTTCCAGACATATTCAGATTTTCATTACATAAGGTGATGGATACTCAATCTTTGTGGTCCCCTGTAGCTCAGCTGGTAGAGCACGGCGCTTGTAACGCCAGGGTAGTGGGTTCGATCCCCGGGACCACCCATACACAAAGAAAATGTATGCACGCATGACTGTAAGTCACTTTGGATAAAAGCGTCTGCTAAATGGCACATTATTTAATGTGTGAAATATCATTTTAATGATTGTAATATTGTTTTATATTAGTATATTATCGTATTGAATGTGATTATAACCATACTGTTATTGTTTTCTTATTACCTATTTTATTGAAGTGACAGGGACAACTGGAATTAATAAAACAACTTCTCTAGTTGAAAACGTCTGCAGTATGATATTAGTCCTAAACAGCTGTGCTTCTCTAGTTGAAAACGTCTGCAGTATGATATTAGTCCTAAACAGCTGTGCTTCTCTAGTTGAAAACGTCTGCAGTATGATATTAGTCCTAAACAGCTGTGCTTCTCTAGTTGAAAACGTCTGCAGTATGATATTAGTCCTAAACAGCTGTGCTTCTCTAGTTGAAAACGTCTGCAGTATGATATTAGTCCTAAACAGCTGTGCTTCTCTAGTTGAAAACGTCTGCAGTATGATATTAGTCCTAAACAGCTGTGCTTCTCTAGTTGAAAACGTCTGCAGTATGATATTAGTCCTAAACAGCTGTGCTTCTCTAGTTGAAAACGTCTGCAGTATGATATTAGTCCTAAACAGCTGTGCTTCTCTAGTTGAAAACGTCTGCAGTATGATATTAGTCCTAAACAGCTGTGCTTCTCTAGTTGAAAACGTCTGCAGTATGATATTAGTCCTAAACAGCTGTGCTTCTCTAGTTGAAAACGTCTGCAGTATGATATTAGTCCTAAACAGCTGTGCTTCTCTAGTTGAAAACGTCTGCAGTATGATATTAGTCCTAAACAGCTGTGCTTCTCTAGTTGAAAACGTCTGCAGTATGATATTAGTCCTAAACAGCTGTGCTTCTCTAGTTGAAAACGTCTGCAGTATGATATTAGTCCTAACCAGCTGTGCTTCTCTAGTTGAAAACGTCTGCAGTATGATATTAGTCCTAACCAGCTGTGCTTCTCTAGTTGAAAACGTCTGCAGTATGATATTAGTCCTAACCAGCTGTGCTTCTCTAGATGAAAACGTCTGCAGTATGATATTAGTCCTAACCAGCTGTGCTTCTCTAGTTGAAAACGTCTGCAGTATGATATTAGTCCTAACCAGCTGTGCTTCTCTAGTTGAAAACGTCTGCAGTATGATATTAGTCCTAAACAGCTGTGCTTCTCTAGTTGAAAACGTCTGCAGTATGATATTAGTCCTAAACAGCTGTGCTTCTCTAGTTGAAAACGTCTGCAGTATGATATTAGTCCTAAACAGCTGTGCTTCTCTAGTTGAAAACGTCTGCAGTATGATATTAGTCCTAACCAGCTGTGCTTCTCTAGTTGAAAACGTCTGCAGTATGATATTAGTCCTAAACAGCTGTGCTTCTCTAGTTGAAAACGTCTGCAGTATGATATTAGTCCTAAACAGCTGTGCTTCTCTAGTTGAAAACGTCTGCAGTATGATATTAGTCCTAAACAGCTGTGCTTCTCTAGTTGAAAACGTCTGCAGTATGATATTAGTCCTAAACAGCTGTGCTTCTCTAGTTGAAAACGTCTGCAGTATGATATTAGTCCTAAACAGCTGTGCTAGCTACAACATGGACTAAAGGTTGTAGAACTTTGGTCATGAAGTCAGTATCTTCCAGAACCACTGGTCCAAGAAGCACTAAGGGTACATAAAGCATTAAGGGTACATAAAGCATTAAGGGTACATAAAGCATTAAGGGTACATAAAGCATTAAGGGTACATAAAGCATTAAGGGTACATAAAGCACTAAGGGTACATAAAGCATTAAGGGTACATAAAGCACTAAGGGTACATAAAGCACTAAGGGTATATAAAGCATTAAGGGTACATAAAGCATTAAGGGTACATAAAGCATTAAGGGTACATAAAGCATTAAGGGTACATAAAGCACTAAGGGTAGATAAAGCATTAAGGGTAGATAAAGCATTAAGGGTACATAAAGCACTAAGGGTACATAAAGCACTAAGGGTACATAAAGCATTAAGGGTACATAAAGCATTAAGGGTACATAAAGCATTAAGGGTACATAAAGCACTAAGGGTACATAAAGCATTAAGGGTACATAAAGCACTAAGGGTACATAAAGCATTAAGGGTACATAAAGCATTAAGGGTACATAAAGCATTAAGGGTACATAAAGCATTAAGGGTACATAAAGCATTAAGGGTACATAAAGCATTAAGGGTACATAAAGCATTAAGGGTACTGGTCCAAGTCAAGGTGTACCAAAAAAACACCCCCCTTTCCAACGTAACAAATATTTTCCCATGACCCTCCCATTGTACTGTCAAATAATTTGCACACTCTTCCCTATCATAGAACGAACTCAAAATAATGTTTACGACCACAAATACAGTTCATTCAGAAAGTATTCTGACCCCTTGACTTTTTCCACATTTTGTTACTTTACAACCTTATTATCAAATTGATTAAAATTGTTTTTTTCCCTCATCAATCTACACACAATATCCCATAATGACAAAGTGAAAACAGGTTTTTGGAAATTTTAGCAAATATATTACAAATACAAAACAGAAGTACCTTACTTACTTAAGTATTCAGACCCTTGCTGAGACTCAAAATTGAGCTCAGGTGCATCCTGTTTCCATTGATTATCCTTGAGATGTTTATACAACTTGATTGGAGTCCACCTGGGGTAAATTCAATAGATTGGACATGATTTGGAAAGGCACACACCTGTCTATATAAGGTCCCACAGTTAACAGTGCATGTCAGAGCAAAAACCAAGTCATGAGGTCGAAGGAATTGTCCGTAGAGACAGGATTGTGTCAAGGCAAGATCTGGGGAAGGTTACCAAAAAAATTCTGCAGCATTGAAGATCCCCAAGAACACAGTGGCCTCCATCATTCTTAAATGGAAGAAGTTTGGAACCACCAAGACTCTTCCTAGAGCTGGCTGGCCGGCCAAACTGAGCAATCGGGGGAGAAGGGCCTTGGTCAGGGAGGTGACCAAGAACCCGATGGTCACTCTGACAGAGCTCCAGAGTTCCTCTGTGGAGATGGGAGAACCTTCCAGAAGGACAACCATCTCTGCAGCACTCCACCAATTAGGCCTTTTTGGTAGATTGGCCAGACGGAAGCCACTCCTCAGTAAAAGGCACATGACAGCCCGTTTGGAGTTTGCCAAAAGGCACCTAAAGGACTCTCAGACCATGAGAAGTAAGATTCTCTGGTCTGATGAAACCAAGATTGAACTCTTTGGCCTGAATGCCAAGCATCATGTCTGGAGGAAACCTGGCACCATCCCTACGGTGAAGCATGGTGGTGGCAGCATCATGCTGTGGGGATGTTTTTCAGCGGCAGGGCATGGGAGAGCAGTCAGGATCGAGGGAAAGATGAACGGAGCAAAGTACAGAGAGATCCTTGATGAAAACCTGCTCCAGAGCGCTCAGGACCTCAGACTGGGGCGAAGATTCACCTTCCAATAATACAACGACCCTAAACACATAGCCAAGACAACGCAGGAGTGGCTTCGGGACAAGTCTCTGAATTTCCTTGAGTGGCCCAGCCAGAGCCCGGACTTGAACCCGATTGAACATTTCTGGAGAGAACTGAAAAAAGCTGTGCAGCGATGCTCCCCATCTAACCTGACCGAGCTTGAGAGGATCTGCAGAGAAGAATGGGAGAAACTCCCCAAATACAGGTGTGCCCAAGCTTGTAGCGTCATACCCAAGAAGACTCGAGGCTGTAATCGCTGCCAAAGGTGCTTCAAAAAAGTACTGAGTAAAGGGTCTGAATACTCACTCTCCCTGCCTGTTTCATTACACTACGATCACAGCCGGCTGCACACAATGATCATCTAGGGGGAAATCAGATATTCAACATTTTGATGCCATATTTATAATTATATAAAATATATGCAAAAAATTGTCCACCAGCAGGTTTTTGTGCCAATGCACCACACAACCAATAAATAAAACATACCGACTTCGGGCACTTCAATATCATGGTTTGCGTTTTCAATGCCACAATAAATAGCCTATGCAGTACATACTCTCTATGTCCCTCTCTCTCTCTCTCTCTCTCTCTCTCTCTCTCTCTTTCTCTCTCTCTCTCTCTCTCTATGTCCCTCTCTCTCTCTCTCTCTCTCTCTCTCTCTCTCTCTCTCTCTCTCTTCTCTCTGTCCCTCTCTCTCTCTCTCTCTCTCTCTCTCTCTCTCTCTGTCCCTCTCTGTCTCCCTCTCTGTCCTGTCTCCTGTCCTCTCCACATGTCCTGTCCTCTCCTCACCACGTCTCCTCTCCTGTCCTGTCTTGGGTTGCTTGCAGAGAAGACAGTGAATATTCCTGAGTGGCCAAGTTACAGGTTTTATTTAAATCTGCTTGAAAATCTATGGCAAGATTTGAAAATGTATATCCAGCCATAATCCCCAACACCTTGACAGAGCTTGAAGAATTTTGAAAAGAATAATGGGAAAATGTTGCACAATCCAGCTCTTATGAGAGTTACCCAAGAAGACTCACAGCTGTAATCGCTGCCAACGGTGTTTCTAACATGTATTGACTCAGGTGGGTGAATACTTATCTATAATATAATATAATATGGCATTTAGCAGACGCTTTTATCCAAAGCGACTTACAGTCATGCGTGCATACATTTTTTTTTGTGTATGGGTGGTCCCGGGGATCGAACCCACTACCTTGGCGTTACAAGCGCCGTGCTCTACCAGCTGAGCTACAGAGGACCACATTGATTATCTAATCAAGTGTTATAATTTACATGAATCTTTTTATTTATATTTTTTACTTTACTTTTCTTCCACATTGACATTACAGGTCATTGTAGATCATTGACATTACAGGTCATTGTAGATCATTGACATTACAGGTCATTGTAGATCATTGACATTCCAGGTCAGTGTAGATCATTGACATTACAGGTCATTGTAGATCATTGACATTACAGGTCATTGTAGATCATTGACATTCCAGGTCAGTGTAGATCATTGACATTACAGGTCAGTGTAGATCATTGACATTACAGGTCATTGTAGATCATTGACATTCCAGGTCAGTGTAGATCATTGACATTACAGGTCAGTGTAGATCATTGACAAAAAAGTACAATTAAATTGGAAAGTGTATGTATTAAAGTCCCCGGCCACTTGGAGCGCCACTTCTGGATGTGCATTTTCTTGTTTGCTTATGGCCTGCTACAGCTCGTTGAGTGCGGTCTTAGTGCTAGCATCGGTTTGTGGTGGTAAATAGACAGCTACGAAAATTCTTGATTAAAACTCTCTTGGTAGATAGTGTGGTCTACAGCTTATCATGAGGCACACACCCCCACCCCTCGTCTTACCAGACGCAGCTGTTCTGTCCTGCCGATGCACGCAAAACCCAGCCAACTGTATATTATCCATGTCGTCGTTCAACCACGACCCGGTGAAAAATAAGATATTACAGTTTGTAATGTCCCGTTGGTAGGATAGTGTCGAACGGAGATCATCCAGTTTATTCTCCAGGGATTGCACGTTGGCCAATAGAACGGATGGTAGAGGCGGGTTACCCACTCGCCGACGAATTCTCACAAGGCATCCCGATCTCCACCCCCTGTATTTCCATATTTTCTTCATGCGAATGACAGGGATTTGGGTCTTGGAGAAGCAGTATATCCTTCGCGTCGGACTCATTCAATAAAAAATCTTTGTCCAGTTCGAGGTGAGTAATCGCTGTTCTGATATCCAGAAGCTTTTTTTCGGTCATAAGAGACAGTAGCAGCAACATTATGTACAAAATAAGTTACAAACAATGCGAAAAAAACACTCAAAATAGCACAGTTGGTGTTTGAAAACAAGAACACTTAAGCTTGTTGCATGCTTCCCAGTCGAAACAGTTTGTGCATATATGTATCACAATTCCAGTGGGTCAGAAGTTTACATACACTAAGTTGACTGTGCCTTTAAACAGCTTGGGAAATTCCAGAAAATGATGTCATGGCTTTAGAAGCTTCTGATAGGCTAATTGACATAATTTGAGTCAATTGGAGGTGTACCTGTGGATGTATCTCAAGGCCTACCTTCAAACTCAGTGCCTCTTTGCTTGACATCATGGGAAAATCAACAAAATAAATCAGCCAAGACCTCAGAAGAAAAGTTGTAGACCTCCACAAGTCTGGTTCATCCTTGGGAGCAATTTCCAAATGCCTGAAGGTACCACGTTCATCTGTACAAACAATAGTACGCAAGTATAAACACCATGGGACCACGCAGCCGTCATACCGCTCAGAAAGGAGACGTGTTCTGTCTCCTAGAGATGAACGTACTTTGGTGCGAAAAGTGCAAATCAATCCCAGAACAACAACAAAGGACCTTGTGAAGATGCTGGAGGAAACAGGTACAAAAGTATCAGTAAAACAAGTCCTATATCGACATAACCTGAAAGGCCGCTCAGCAAGGAAGAAGCCACTGCTCCAAAACCGCCATAAAAAAGCCTGACTACGGTTTGCAACTGCACATGGGGACAAAGATCGTACTTTTTGGAGAAATGTCCTCTGGTCTGACGAAACAAAAATAGAACTGTTTGGCCATAATGACCATCGTTATGTTTGGAGGAAACGGGGGCAACTTGCAAGCCGAAGAACACCATCCCAACCGTGAAGCACGGGGGTGGCAGCATCATGCTGCGGGGGTGCTTTGCTGCAGGAGGGACTGGTGCACTTCACAAAATAGATGGCATCATGAGGAAGGAAAATTATGTGGATATATTGAAGCAACATCTCAAGATATCAGTCAGGAAGTTAAAGCTTGGTCGCAAATGGGTCTTCCAAATGGACAATGACCCCAAGCATGCTTCCAAAGTTGTGGCAAAATGGCTTAAGGACAACAAAGTCAAGGTATTGGAGTGGCCATCACAAAGCCCTGACCTCAATCCTATAGAAAATTTGTGGGCAGAACTGAAAAAGCGTGTGCGAGCAAGGAGGCCTACAAACCTGACTCAGTTACACCAGCTCTGTCAGGAGGAATGGGCCAAAATTCACCCAACTTATGGTGGGAAGCTTGTGGAAGGCTACCCGAAACGTTTGACCCAAGTTAAACAATTTAAAGGCAATGCTACCAAATACTAATTGAGTGTATGTAAACTTCTGACCCACTGGGAATGTGATGAAAGAAATAAAAGCTGAAATAAATAATTCTCTCTACTATTATTCTGACATTTCACATTCTTAAAATAAAGTGGTGATCCTAACTGACCTAAGACAGGGAATTTTTACTAGGATTAAATGTCAGGAATTGTGAAAAACTGAGTTTAGAAGATTTTTTTTGGCTAAGGTGTATGTAAACTTCCGACTTGCCTTGCAGTAGCAGAGAGAACAGTCTATGGTTTGGATGGCTGGAGTCGTTGACAATTCTTTGGAGCTTCTTTGTCCCCCCCCCCCCCCCATTAAAAATAGTTACTTTCCACCAGGGGTTGGAACCAAAATGATTTTCCAATGTTTAGTTCTGAACAGAACCATTTTTTTTGAAGTTACGTTTTTTTAAATGTATTTATTTCACCTTTATTTAACCAGGTAAGCCAGTTGAGAACAAGTTCTCATTTACAACTGCGACCTGGCCAAGATAAAGCAAAGCAGTGCTATAAAAACAACAACAACACAGAGTTACATATGGAATAAACAAAACGTACAGTCAATAACACAATAGAAAATCTATATACAGTGTGTGCAAATGTAGTAAGTTATGGAGGTAAGGCAATAATTAGGCCATAGTGCAAAATAATTACAATTTAGTATTAACACTGGAGTGATAGATGTGCAGAAGATGATGTGCAAATAGAGATACTGGGGTGCAAATGAGCAAAATAAATAACAATGTAAATAACAATATGGGGATGAGGTAGTTGGGTGGACTAATTACAGATGGGCTGTGTACAGGTGCAGTGATCGGTAAGCTGCTCTGACAACTGATGCTTAAAGTTAGTGAGGGAGAACGTTCCACTGTTCCGACAAGCATAATAAAGTTCTGAACAGTTTTGAACCCCAAAAAAGTATATATAAAAATAAAAAATAAACGTAGTTTATATTGTTCCTTTCTGTTCCTTTTTAAACCTCTGAAATTATTTTTTACATTTAGCTCAACATTAAATGACTTCACCAGTCAGTGCGGATAGAGCAGCTTGCTATGAATCGGGCAAGCTATTTACACGCAATGGGCAGACGAGTGTAGGGCTTTTTGTGGGTGGCGAGAGAGCGAGAGAGGAGGCTTGTCTTGAAGCGCTGGGCATCTTGTTATGACATGCATTATCTGAATTAGGCCCACAGAATTATACCTACGGAGGAGCAGACTCTATGAAGAAACTTTGAATGTCATTGAACTTCAGAGAGTGTACCTATTTAGATTCCTTTTACTGAAGGACAACTGGACTGCTGCAGCCTTCATAAGAACAAAGCCTTTGATCAGGCCTTCCTGGTAAGTAGTTTTAGTTTGTGTCAGATTCCTTTTTTTATATGTGCACTGGTCGAAAAAGAAACCAATCCAATCTGAATGTAGGCCCTGCAGGCTAACGAGGCCTACAAGTTGTCAAATAGGCCTATGCATAAGCTTCTACTCTAGGGTTACTTTTCAAACACAACTCACTGATTTCTGAGATCAAAATTGATCTGCAATATAGTCCTAAACTATTGATAACTGAATAGGCTTTGTAGTAACTAAATAATGATGCTAATTATGCTGTGAGAACAAGGAATCCGCTGACGCTGTACTTTGATTATAAAGGTTTATTATATCAAAAGATTTCAGCGTCAATTTACAGACTTCTGCAGAGATCTGGAGAACAACCGCCCAATCTCTGATATGCTGTTACTCTCCGTCCTTTGTTTCAACCGTGGTATTTATATCCTATGCCCTATGTAACATAATATGGGTGTTTTCCCATAAACCAATCCCAGGAGGCCACCTAACAGACTTCCTCTAACACACCATTTGCAAACATCAACAAAGTCATAAACTGTTTAGACAAGTCTCTCCTTCTCAATGAGTAGCTAAATCAAATGTCAACATAATACATCAATGTGCTTATCTTATTAAAATAAAAATGTTGCTTCAAAATATGTTTTTTTTATATATATACATTTCTATCAATATTGCTGAATGAAAACGTTAGAGAGACAACAATTTCCGTTCTGGGAAGAGTTTTGTTTCCTGCACACTACCCTTACCGGAAGTTTAGCTTTTGTTGTCACACTGGAAGAAAATGGCTGCTGCTGTGAGTTTTTTTTCCAATGAACGCACTGAAATAATATCTTGTTTCTAAGCATTGGAGTTAAGATCTACAATAATGCAACTCATAAGGCATGTCCATTCTACTGTTTTAGATTGACGCTGCTTCATGCGTTTTTTGTCCTAGCCGATGTATTGCTAGCTAACTTTCGAAGAAGCAAGCTAGCTATGCTAACGTTAGCCTGCTAGCTAGACAGCCAGCGAGCTTGTTGCTGTGAACCAACTGGTTATCGCTTGCCTGTGAGCATGAAGTTCGCATAAAGCTAACTGGGTTATAGTGAAAATAACGATATTTCGTCTAAATGTATCGATCGAAACTGAGTTGTCTTGTACAGACAGATATATTATGCACCATTTGTTGATTATTTGAGAAATCACCACACGATCAAGCTTATATTTTATTTAGCGGTCAGCTACTGTAGCTAGCTATCACTTAACTGGACAGTATTTCTAGCCAACCCGCTCAAACAGTGGGTGCGTCTTTTTGCTGTTGTTGACAGTGTGTGTAGACTAGGTTTGACCCGGGCCGTGTGTGTGCAGGGTTTGAATGGTCTCTCTATGGAGGTGATGGTGTGGGGCTAAGGACAGCTACGTCTGCTGCTGACGGTCACTCACCCAGCTACCGGTGGCAGACCACAATGGTAAGTGTCTATCCATCACTGATCTCTCTGTGCGCGGATTGATACACTTTAGCCATTATATCTATGTACTACTTGTGATCTTGCCTGCCCTAGCTATATCTGTGCGCATGTGGTGTCTCTTCTGTTTCCATTGTGAAGTGTGTCTGCTAGATGACCGTGGGATATAGCTAGCTAGCTTACTATTTATCTGTAGTGCCCTGTGGCCAGTTAAGACAACTGAAGGGTACAATAATGAATTTCAAATGTTCTATTTGCAGCAACACGTTTTGGAATATGCTTTGGATCGGGCTGAGGTAAAAGCTTTTATTTATATATATATATATATATACATACATACACAGTACCAGTCAAAAGTTTGGACACACCTACTCATTCAAGGGTTCTTCTTTATTTGTACTATTTTCTACATTGTAGAATAATAGTGAATACATCTAAACTATGAAATAACACATATGGAATCATGTAGTAACCCAAAAAGTTTTAAACAAATCAAAATATATTTTATATTTGAGATTCTTCTAGTAACCACCCTTTGCCTTGATGACAGCTGTGCACACTCTTGGCATTCTCTCAACCAGATTCATGAGGTAGTCACCTGGAATGCATTTCAATTAACAGGTGTGCCTTCTTAAAGGTTAATTTGTGGAATTTATTTCCTCCTTAATGCGTTTGAGCCAATCAGTTGTGTTGTGACAAGGGGGGGGGGGGGGGGGGGGGGGGGGGGGGGGTATACAGAAGATAGCCCTATTTGGTAAAAGACCAAGTCCATATTATGGCAAGAACAGCTCAAATAAGCAAAGAGAAACGACAGTCCATCATTACTTTAAGACATGAAGGTCAGTCAATATGGACAATTTCAAGAACTTTTAAGTTTCTTCCAGTGCAGTCACAAAAATAATCAAGCGCTATGATGAACTAGCTCTCAGTTACCTCTGCTGCAGAGGATAAGTACATTAGAGTTACCAGCCTCAGAAAATGCAGCCCAAATAAATGCTTCACAGAGTTCAATTCACAGACACATCTCAACATCAACTGTTCAGAGGAGACTGTGTGAATCAGGCCTTCATGGTTGAATTGCTGCAAAGAAACCACTACTAAAGGACACCTACACATGCGGAGATCATCCGTTCACCTACACCACGTCTCACAAAGACACAGCGGATTGAACCAAAAATCTCGAATTTGGACTCCAGACCAAAGGACACATTTCCACCGGTCTAATGTCCATTGCTCGTGTTTCTTGGCCCAAGCAGGTCTCTTCTTCTTATTGGTGTCCTTTAGTAGTGGTTTCTTTGCAGCAATTCGACCATGAAGGCCTGACCCACACAGTCTCCTCTGAACAGTTGATGTTGAGATGTGTCTGTTACTTGAACTTTATTTGGTCTGCAAATTCTGAGGCTGGTAACTCTAATGAACTTATCCTCTGCAGCAGAGGTAACTCTGGGTCTTCCATTCATGTGGCGGTCCTCATGGGAGCCAGTTTCATCATAGCGCTTGATGGTTTTTGCGACTGCACTTGAAGAAACTTTCAAAGTTCTTAATGTTCCGTATTGACTGACCTTCATGTCTTAAAGTAATGATGGACTGTAGTTTCTCTTTGCTTATTTGAGCTGTTCTTGCCATAATATGTACTTGGTCTTTTACCAAATAGGGCTGTCTTCTGTATACCACCCGTACTTTGTCACAACACAACTGATTGGCTCAAACGCATTAAGAAGGAAAGAAATTCCACAAATGAACTTTTAAGAAGGCACACCTGTTAATTGAAATGCATTCCAGGTGACTACCTCATGAAGCTGGTTGAGAGAATGCCAAGAGTGTGCAAAGCTGTCATCAAGGCAAAGGTGGCTATTTTGAAGAATATAAAATATATTTTGATTTGTTTAACACTTTTTTTGGGTTATTACATAGTTTTGATGTCTTCACTATTATTCTACAATGTAGAAAGTAGTAAAAAATAAAGAAAAACCCTTGAATGAGTAGGTGTGTCCAAACTTTTGACTGGGACTGTATATATATATGTTTGTGTCTGTGTCCGTGTCAAATCAAACTTTTATTTGTCACATGCACCGAATACAACAGGTGTAGACCTTAAAGTGAAATGCTTACTTACAAGCCCTTAACCAACAATGCAGTTTTAAGAAAAATAAGTGTTAATTAAACAATAGATAACTAAAAAATGCAAATAGTTCGGGTAGCCATTTCATTAGCTGTTCAGGAGTCTTATGGCTTGGGGGTAGAAGCTGTTAAGAAGCCTTTTGGATGTACTGGGCCATACGCACTACCCTCTGTAGTGCCTTGCGGTCGGAGGCAGAGCAGTTGCCATACCAGGCAGTGATGCAACCAGTCAGGATGCTCTCGATGGTGCAGCTGTAGAACTTTTTGAGGATCCGAGGACCCATGCCAAATCTTTTCAGTCTCCTGAGGGGGAATAGGCTTTGTCGTGCCCTCTTCACAACTGTCTTGGTGTGTTTGGACCATGATAGTTCGTTGGTGATGTGGACACCAAGGAGCTTAAAGCTCTCAACCTGCTCCACTACAGCCCCGTCGATGAGAATGGGGGCGTGCTCGGTCCTCCTTTTCCTGTAGTCCACAATCATCTCCTTTGTCTTGATCATGTTGAGGAAGAGGTTGTTATCCTGGCACCACACAGCCAGGTCTCTGACCTCCTCCCTATAGGCTGTCTCATCGTTGTCGGTGATCAGGCCTACCACTGTTGTGTCGTCGTCAAACTTAATGATGGTGTTGGAGTCGTGCCTGGCCATACAGTCATAGTTGAACAGGGAGTACAGGAGGGGACTAAGCATGCACCCCTGAGGGGCCCCCGTGTTGAGGATCAGTGTGGCAGATGTGTTGTTACCTACCCTTACCACCTGGGGGTGGCCCGTCAGGAAGTCCAGGATCCAGTTGCAGGGGGAGGTGTTTAGTCCCAGGATCCTAGCTTAGTGATGAGCTTTGAGGGCGCTATGGTGTTGAACGCTGAGCTGTGGTCAATGAATAGCATTCTCACGTAGGTGTTCCTCTTGTCCAGGTGGGAAAGGGCAGTGTGGAGTGCAATAGAGATTGCATCATCTGTGGATCTGTTGGGGCGTTATGCAAATTGGAGTGGGTCTAGGGTTTCTGGGATAGTGGTGTTGATATGAGCCATGTCCAGCCTTTCAAAGCACTTCATGGCTACAGACGTCAGTGCTACGGGTCGGTAGTCATTTAGGCAGGTTATCTTAGAGTCCTTGGGCACGGGACTATGGTGGTCTGCTTGAAACATGTTGGTATTACAGACTCAGCCAGGGACAGGTTGAAAATGTCAGTGAAGACACTTGCCAGTTGGACAGCGCGTGCTCGGAGTACACGTCCTGGTAATCCGTCTGGCCCTGCGGCCTTGTGAATGTTGACCTGTTTAAAGGTCTTACTCAAATCGGCTACGGAGAGCGTGATCACACAGTCATCCGGAACAGCTGATGTTCTCATGCATGCTTCAGTGTTGCTTGTCTCGACGCGAGCATAGAAGTAATTTAGCTCGTCTGGTAGGCTTGTGTCACTGGCAGCTCGCGGCTGTGCTTCCCTTTGTAGTCTGTAATAGTTTGCAAGCCCTGCCACATCCGACGAACGTCGGAGCCGGTGTAGGAAGATTCAAACGTAGTCCTGTATTGACGCTTTGCCTGTTTGATGGTTCGTCGGAGGGCATAGCAGGATTTCTTATAAGCGTCGGGGTTAGAGTCCCGCTCCTTAAAAGCGGCAGCTCTACCCTTTAGCTCAGTGCGGATGTTGCCTGTAATCCATGGCTTCTGGTTGGGGTATGTACGTACGGTCACTGTGGGGACGACATCATCGATGCACTTATTGATGAAGCCAGTGACTGATGTGGTGTACTCCTCAATGCCATCGGAAGAATCCCGGAACATATTCCAGTCTGTGCCAGCAAAACAGTCCTGTAGCTTAGCATCTGCGTCATCTGACCACTTCTTTATTGACCGAGTCACTGGTGCTTTCTGATTTAGTTTTTGCTTGAAAGCAGGAATCAGGAGGATAGAATTACGGTCCGTGCATGTGTATCAGTTCTAAGACATCAGACTTTTGTGTTTCTGTCTTCGTTCAGTACATTGTGTGTTTCTGTCTTCGTTCAGTACATTGTGTGTTTCTGTCTTCGTTCAGTACATTGTGTGTTTCTGTCTTCGTTCAGTACATTGTGTGTTTCTGTCTTCGTTCAGTACATTGTTGAAAGTGCTCGTCAACAGCCAGCCAAGAGGAGAGCGTTGTCCGGAGGGAGGAAGAGTTTATACCAGAAACTATACGAGCTCTACATCGAAGAGTGTGAGAAGGAACCAGAGCTCAAGGTAACCAGTAGAAGTCAGGTTGTATAGAAAATGCAAGCGTTTTGACAGACCTAATCACTGGACCCATTGACCTGTAGCTTCATTAGAGCCTTCACCAGGGTTCTTATAGGAGAAGTCAGATTACTTCAGAACGTTTTCTTCTGTTTCCTGCCTACTGAACGTTGACCCTGATGTCCTCTGTAGCTCAATTGGTAGTTGTTTTTCGATACAGCAGAACATTTAGTGACAGTCACTGATAGTCTTTTTCGTTTTTCTGTTTTGCCTCCACATTGGTTACCTCAGACATCTAGTACTGTATTGGTATTACATCTGAATACATCCTCTGTAGCTCAGCTGGTAGAGCACGGCGCTTGTAACGCCAGGGTAGTGGGTTCGATCCCCGGGACCACCCATACGTAAAAATTTATGCACGCATGACTGTAAGTCGCTTTGGATAAAAAGCGTCTGCTAAATGGCATATTATTATTATTATTATTATTATTATTATTATTATGTCGTAAAAAATCTTCATGCTTATCAATATTGATTATTCCTGTAATCAGATTGATGATTGTTTTTTCTGTTCTTCCTGGTTAAAAGCTGTATATGAATGTGAATGGATTGTTATGAATAATCCGATATTATTTATTGATTATGTTCTGTTGTGTAGAAGCTGCGTAGTAATTTGAATGCTTCTTTGAATTGATAAGCAGGATACCATTTAGTGACTGTTTTCCTGT
>LR778265.1:56454577-56459577 GCA_902810595.1 Coregonus sp. 'balchen' | reverse complement strand
CGATTTGACCAAACATTTTCTAACAATGAGTTAGACTAGAATTTTGTACACAAATTTGTTTACATCCGTTAATGAGCATTTCTCCTTTGCCAAGATAATCCATCCACCTGACAGGTGTGGCATATCAAGAGGCTGGTTAAACAGCATGATCATTACACAGGTGCACCTTGTGCTGGGGACAATAAAAGGCCAATCTAAAATGTGCAGTTTTGTCACACAACACAATGCCACAGATGTATCAAGTTGAGGGAGCGTGCAATTGGCATGCTGACTGCAGGAATGTCCACCAGAGCTTTTGCCCCAGAATTGAATGTTCATTTCTCTACCATAAGCCGCCTCCAACATTGTTTTAGAGAATTTGGCAGTACGTCCAACCGGCTTCACAACCTCACCAGGGTCTTGACCTGACTGCATTTCGGCGTCGTAACCGACTTCAGTGGGCAAATGCTCACCTCGATGGCCACTGGCATGCTGTGGAAGTGTGCTCTTCACGGATGAAATCCGGTTTCAACTGTACCGGGCAGATGGCGTTGTGTGGGCGAACGGTTTGCTGATGTCAACGTTGTGAACAGAATGCCCCATGGTGGCGGTGGTTATGGTATGGGCAGGCATAAACTACGGACAACGAACACAACTGCAATTTATCGATGGCAATTTGAATGCACAGAAATACTGTGAAGAGATCCTGAGGCCCATTGTCGTGCCATTCATCCGCTGCCATCACCTCATGTTTCAGCATGATAAATTCTAAAAAATGAATAGCGGAAAAGTGGTGCGTGCATATGTATTCGCCCCTTTGCTATGAAGCCCCTAAATAAGATCTGGTGCAACCAATTACCTTCAGAAGTCACATAATTAGTTAAATAAAGTCCACCGATATTGCCACTTCTATTTGCCATATTTTCAATTTAAGCCTACTAGAAAGTGTGTGCCCTCAGGCCTGGAGGGAAGCAAAAGTCAGTCCGCTACCTAAGAATAGTAAAGCCCCCTTTACTGGCTCAAATAGCCGACCAATCAGCCTGTTACCAACCCTTAGTAAACTATCGGAAAAAATTGTGTTTGACCAGATACAATGCTATTTTACTGGAAACAAATTGACAACAAACTTTCAGCATGCTTATAGAAAAGGACATTCAACAAGCACAGCACTTACACAAATGACTGATGATTGGCTGAGAGAAATTGATGATACAAAGATTGTGGGGGCTGTTTTGTTAGACTTCAGTGCGGCTTTTGACATTATCGATCATAGTCTGCTGCTGGAAAAACCTATGTGTTATGGCTTTACACCCCCTGCTATATTGTGGATAAAGGGTTACCTGTTTAACAGAACACAGAGGGTGTTCTTTAATTGGAAGCCTCTCCAACATTATCCAGGTAGAGTAAAGCCAGTGTGTCTATGTATGCGGATGACTCAACACTATACACGTCAGCTACTACAGCGACTGAAATAACTGCAACACTTAACAAAGAGTTGCAGTTAGCTTCGGAATGGGTGGCAAGGATTAAGTTAGTCCTGAATATTTCCAAAACTAAAAGCATTGTGTTTGGGTCAAATCATTCACTAAAACCCTAAACCTCAACTACATCTCGTAATGAATAATGTGGAAATTGAGCAAGTTGAGGTGACTAAATTGCTTGGAGTAACCCTGGATTGTAGACTGTCATGGTCAAAACATATTGATACAACAGTAGCTAAGATGGGGAGAAGTCTGTCCATAATTAAGCGCTGCTCTGCCTTCTTAACAACAATATCAACAAGGCAGGTCCTACAGGCCCTAGTTTTGTCGCACCTGGACTACTGTTCAGTAGTGTGGTCAGGTGCCACAAAGAGGGACTTGGGAAAATTGCAGTTGGCTCAGAACAGGGCAGCACAGCTGGCCCTTAAAAGTAGGAGAGCTAACATTGATGACAAGCGTGTCAGTCTCTCCTGGCTCAGAGTGGAAGAGAGATTGACTTCATCACTGCTAGTTTTTGTGAGAGGTGTCGACGAGCTGAATGTACCGAGCTGTCTGTTTGGAATACTGGCTCACAGCTCGGACACCTATGCATACCCCACAAGACATGCCACCAGAGGTCTCTTCACAGTCCCCAAGTCCAGAACAGACTATGGGAGGTGCACAGTACTACATAGAGCCATGACTACATGGAACTCTATTCCACATCAAGTAACTGATGCAAGATTTTTTTTAAACAGGTAAAAATACACCTTATGGAACAAGCGGGGACTGTGAAGAGACACACACACACAGGTACATACACACACACATATAGACACTCACTCTACACACACGTACACATGGATGTTGTATTGTAAATATGTGATAGTGGAGTAGTGGCCCGAGGGAACACACTAAATGTATTGGGTAAAGTGTTATGAAATATAATGTCATGTAATATTTTAAATTGTACATAACTGCCTTAATGTTGCAGGACCCCAGGAAGAGTAGCTGCTGCCTTGGCAGCTATTGGGGATCCTTAATAAATACAAATACAAATCTAAGTGTCACATGATCTGTCACATGATCTCAGTATATATACACATGTTTTGAAAGGCCCCAGAGTCTGCAACACCACTAAGCAATGGGCACCACCAAGCAAGCGGCACCTTGAAGACCAACGAGCTCTCCAAACAGGTCAGGGACAAAGTTGTGGAGAAGTACTGATCAGGGTTGGGTTATAAAAAAATATCAGAAACTTTGAACATCCCATGGAGCACCATTAAATCCCTTAATAAGAAATGGAAAGAATATGGCAGCACAACAAACCTGCCAAGAGAGGGCCGCCCACCAAAACTCACGGACCAGGCAAGGATTAATCTGATAGGCAAGAAAGATACCAAAGATAACCCTGAAGGAGCTGCAAAGCTCCACAGCGGAGATTGGAGTATCTGTCCATAGGACCACTTTAAGCCGTACACTCCACAGAGCTGGGCTTTACGGAAGAGTGACCAGAAAAAAGCCATTGCTTAAAAAATAAAATAAGTAAACACGTTTGGTGTTCGCCAAAAGGCATGTGGGAGACTCCCCAAACATATGGAAGAAGGTACTCTGGTCAGAAGAGACTAAAATTGAGCTTTTTGGGATGCTCTGGATCGATGTGTGCAACAGCGTTTTCCAGTTCCCCCCAATATCCAGCAACTTCAAACAGCCTTTGAAGAGTTGGACAACATTCCACAGGCCACAACCAACAGCCTGATCAACTCTATGCGAAGGAGATGCTGCACGAGGCAAACATTTTTTTTTTAAAAGGTATCTGTGACCAACAGATGCATATCTGTATTCCCAGTCATGTGAAATCCATCGAATAGGGCCTAATTTTTTTTTTTTTCAATTGACTGATTTCCTTATATGAACTGAAACTCAGTAAAATCTTGAATTGTTGCATGTTGCATTGATATTTTTGTTCAGAGTAGTATCAGTTCTCTATATTTAACAAGTAGTATGGAGCTGCGGCTTGGAGTGTTGTTTCTTCATTCTATGTGAATTTGGTGATTTTGTTTTTTCTGCCTGTTCAGAGAAATTAGTCATTGAAGTTGTTAGGTTAATGTCCCATTCTACATCCTGATATTACCACAGGACGAGCCACAGCTCCATACTACTTGTCAGACATATAGAACTGATACTACATACTGGTTGTTAGGGAACGATTGGTGTGTTTTATTTTTTATTTTTTTATTTTATTCCTTATGTCTTATTGTTAGGGAAAAAGTTTAGTCCAAATCAGATGTTTGGGTGCAACCAATTTAGCTTAATCTCAAAGAGATCAAATTATATTTCTACAAAATAATGTTGCAGGAGTGCTAATCTTATCTGTTTTTTAACTACAGAAAAGATTTCAGAACGATCTGAGATGGTGGGTGTCATGGCTTGCTGAAAGGACACGGAACGACCCCTTAACCTAATTTGAACCAATTCTGAAATGAAATATCGGTTGCAGGTCAGGAGTGTCTGTATAGCCTTTTCCATGCAGGTAAGAACTAGCACAGCATTCTAGAACCACTCTAGAACTATATCAATAGAACAGGCCATGCAGGAGAGAACCAGGAGAAGGAGAAACTTGTTCGTTATGTTAAGAGTGGACAAAAGTGGTGAAGATATACTATCAGAATGATGTGCACGAGTGGCGCATCGGTCTAAGGCACTGCATCGCAGTGCTTGAGGCGTCACTACAGACCCGGGTTCGATCCCAGGCTATCCCAGGCTGTGAGGCGGCGCACAATTGGCCCAGCGTCGTCCGGGTTAGGGAAGGGTTTGGCAGGCCGGGATTTCCTCGTCCCATCGCGATATAGCGATTCCTTGTGGCGGTCCGGGCACCTGCAAGCTGACTTCGGTCGCCAGCTGGACGGTGTTTCCTCCGACACATTGGTGCGGCTGGCTTCCGGGTTAAGCGAGCAGTGTGTCAAGAAGCAGTGCGGCTTGGCGGGGTTGTGTTTCGGAGGATGCATGGCTCTCGACCTTCGCCTTTCCCGAGTCCGTAGGGGAGTTGCAGCGATGGGACAAGACTGTAACTACCAATTGGATATCACGAAATTGGGGAGAAAAAGGGGTAAAAGTACAAAAATAATAATAAAATAATGATGTGCAAAGACATTTATTCCAAAATAGCCTTCGATCATTACAGCTTGGAACATCGATACTAAATTCTGACCTTTGACCCTGCTATCCCCAGACCCTGATCTGTGATGTCCATGCCATGACCAGTGACCACCACAAATGGACACAGGTGAGCTACCAAGGTCATACAAACACCAACAAGATGGTATAGGAATACTGAGAAATGTTCTGAGACATCATTCAGTGATGGGGGAGATACTTGATCTTACTGAATCATATCTGATTGACCTCTCCTCTTGTCCTTTTCTCATTATCCCTCTTCTCCTCTCCTCTCCTTTCTTCTCCTCCTCTCTCCTTCTCTCTCCTCTCTTCTCCTCCTCTCTCCTCTCTTCTCCTCCTCTTCCTCTCTTCCTCCCATTTCTCCTCCCATCTCTCTCCCCCTCT
>LR778265.1:56398376-56454477 GCA_902810595.1 Coregonus sp. 'balchen' | reverse complement strand
ATATGGTAGCTATATTGGAGTTGTGTAGCTAGTATGTTGCTATTCTATATTGGTAGCTAATTGTGGTAGCTAATTGTGGTAGCTATGTGTTCACCAGACTGTTATCCTTCCAGTATCCAGGAATGGACCACTCTCTGTTTCTCCTGTTCTTCTCAGGTTGGTGTTAGTGTGTGTTCGTGTGTGTTAGTGTGTGTTCGTGTGTGTTCGTGTGTGTTAGTGTGTGTTCGTGTGTGTTCGTGTGTGTGTTCGTTTTACATGGCTGTTAGTGCTCAAGTTCTATTTCTGGAGCCCGGCAGGCGAACGCTGAATGCCCCGCTCCAAACCGACGGCGAGGTCGGGTATGAGGGGTGGAATCCCAAACAAAATAACAATAGAACGCATGCGGTGTCTACAAACTACGTTCTAATCCATGATGAACTATTTCAACACGCTATTAGCATCAGACAGATGGAACAGTGTCATGGTGCTGTCTGGGAAACTAGATTTTTAGATTTGTCTGAAAATGTTTCCTTATTTGTTGTGTTTTAGTTAGTGACAACATTCGCCGTGCCCCGGCTCTACAGCCTCGATTACAAAGACAAACTCTTCCTTCATCACTTACATTTACATTTACATTTACGCCATTTAGCAGACGCTCTTATCCAGAGCTTACATAGTTCGCCGTCCCCTGGATGTGTAAAATGAAATCGCCCAGCGTCTGTCTGTATGTCTGTCTGTCTGTCTGTCTGTCTGTCTGTCTGTCTGTCTGTCTGTCTGTCTGTCTGTCTGTCTGTCTGTGTCAGTCTACCATGAGATATGCATGCCTAAATCCAATTTCTATTAGCATTGATATCAACGGTTAGTTTGTGTGTTCAAGTTAGTGTGTGTGTGTGTGTGTGTGTGTGTGTGTGTGTGTGTGTGTGTGTGTGTGTGTGTGTGCGTGCATGCGTTTGTGCATGTGTGTTTTTTTTGTACAGTCATAATGTTGGTTTGTTCTCCACAGGGCTGTCCATCCTCCCCTCCAGCGTCCCTCATCAGTTCCACTTTGTGAACATCAATAAGACCTGGACTGAAGCTCAGAGTTTCTGCAGACAGAAATACACTGACCTGGCCACCGTAGACGACATGGCAGACATGGAGAGGCTCAACAGCACAGTAACTGGGTTAACTGGGTTAACTGGGTTAACTGAACCAGCCTGGATAGGGCTGTATAACCGCAGCTGGAGGTGGTCTCTGGAAGACACAGAGTTAGACACAGAGGGGTTTTGGGAAATTGGCCAACCAAATAATATACGGAAAAATGAGTTCTGTGTGTGGATGCGAAATGGGTCATGGCATGACGACAACTGTGGTAAACCATATGATTTTGTCTGCTATGGTGAGTTCCCCTGTCAGTCAGCCTTTTCACTGACCTTCCTTCCATCTTTCTGCATGTCAACCAGTCAAACACCAAAGTGATTGGATTCAGTCAACAGAATCATTTTGAAAAGTATTTTTCTACCAGGTTATTTCCAACCGTGTATTTGTCTGTATGAACCTATGTATTTACTGGAACATGATATTTTACATCTTATCGCTTCTTTTATACCTTATTGTCTTTCAAATAGACACAAATCCCACTGATAAGTACATCGTCATCACTGAAAAGAAGACTTGGAGTGAGGCTCAGAGCTACTGTCGGAAGAACCACAAAGACCTGGCCAGTGTGAAGGACCTCACCATACAGAACATCATACAGGCAAGTTCACTCCAATTTATTGACCTTATTTGTCTTGCACTTTGAGCACTGTGTTAAAAACATAATCAGCATTTGCAAAACGTTTACAGAACAATGTGGTGCCAACTAAAGAAGTGTGGATCGGCCTGTATAGAGAGTGGAGGTGGTCCGACCAGAGTGGCTCACCCTTCAGCAACTGGATGGCAGACGAGCCAAACGGGGTAGATGCGGGAGAACAGCATGGAGAGTTGTGTGTGGAAGTTAAGTTCCCATCTGGACAGTGGAATGATCACATTTGTAGCACCAAACATCCTTTTATCTGCTATGATGGTGAGTGGGGGGGGGGGGGGGGGGGGGGGGGGGGGGTGTTTAGGGGGGTTGGGTTGTGGGGGGGGGGTTATATCTTTCTCAGTATGGCTGGGTTGGGGTGGTTTGAGTTTTTTTGGTGGAGGGTTGGGTGTGGTGTCTGTATCGGTCTGCACGTGGTTTTTTTTGTTTTTTGTTTGTTGGTTGTTTATTTTTTTTTTTTTTTGTTTTTTTTTTTTTTTGGTTTTTTTTTTTTTCTTACTGTTTTGTTTTTTGTTTTTTGTTTTTTTTTTTTTTTGGGGTTTTCTTTATATAAATTTTATTTTTTTTAAATTTTTTTTTTTTTAGCTTTTTAAATTTTTTTTTTTTTTTTTTTTTTTTTTTTCCCCGGGGAAATTTTTTCCCCAAATGGTGGGGGTTTTTCCCCCCCTGCCTTGGGGAAAATTTTTTTTTTTTTTTTTCCTGGTTTTTTTTTTTCCCAAAAAAGAAACACAACCCTGTTTTTCGGTTAAAATTTTCGCCAATTTCAAACGTTTAAAAAAGTAACAAAGATTGGATTTTGAAGTCCTTTAAAAGATTCCCTGAGTCCAAATTTCTATATACCTGGAGTGTGGGACCTAAACTAATGATTTTTCTATTTTTTTTTTTTGTCTTAATTTACTTTCACTATAATTTCAATCTTTAAAAAGTTGGGGAAAAGTTTTGTCTGAAGATAAGCCTGCCAGTGTGGACCTCACCTAAAACTATTGGCAAGTTCACTAATTTGTTACCTTATTGTTTTTTGTCTATGTTTAAAAATACTTTCAATTACAACAATGTTTTGCAACTAAGAAGTGTGGATCGGCTGTGTTGGGGGGTGGGGGGGTCGAGGGTGGGCTCCCTTGATGGATGGGGGGGGGGGGGGTAGTGGTTTGGGTTTGGGGGGTGGTTGTGTGTGGAAGTTAAGTTCTTGGTGGGTTTTTTGTTTTTTTTTTATTTTTTTTGTGGTGGTGGGTTGGGGGTGTGTTTGGGGTGTGTTTCCTCCAGATAAATGGTCCTGGTCCCAGAGAACAAGACGTGGTCAGAAGCCCTGTGGCACTGCAGAGACCTGGACATGGAGCTGGTGTCTGTCCACAACCAGAGCGTCAGCACTGGTCCGACAGAGAGCCAAGAATGCCTCCACTCCCTTCGTCTGGCTGGGCCTGAGGTACACCTGTACCCTGGACTTCTGGTTCTGGGTCAGTGGAGAAGAGTCCTGCTACCACAACTGGGCCGACGGGGAGGGCTACAACACTGGCAAGGAGCAGTGTGGGAACACAGGGGCCATACAGAGAGACGGGGGGCAGTGGGTCGGCAAGCCTGAGACTGAAAGATTCAACTTTATCTGCAGCAATGATGGTCAGATTATATCGGTTTTGGTTTCATTCAACTATCGTCATATAATTGTATTCTCTCCTCTCACATTGCCTCCTCTCTCTCTCCTCTCCTCCCTCTCTCTCTCTCTCTCTCTCTCTCTCTCTCTCTCTCTCTCTCTCTCTCTCTCTCTCTCTCTCTCTCTCTCTCTCTCTCTCTCTCTCTCTCTCTTCAAATGTATTTCATGATTTCTCTTACACTAATCTTTCTTTTTTCTTTTATTTGTTCTGTAATCCAGATTACTAAAACCAGACCCTGTTCTCTGAACCAGCTGAACCCTACAGCCCAACTCATTGTTCCAGACCCTGTTCTCTGGACCAACTGAACCCTACAGCCCAACTCATTGTTCCAGACCCTGTTCTCTGGACCAACTGAACCCTACAGCCCAACACATTGTTCCAGACCCTGTTCTCTGGACCAACTGAACCCTACAGCCCAACTCATTGTTCCAGACCCTGTTCTCTGGACCAACTGAACCATCAACACATTGTTCCAGACCCTGTTCTCTGGACCAACTGAACCCTACAGCCCAACTCATTGTTCCAGACCCTGTTCTCTGGACCAACTGAACCCTCAACACATTGTTCCAGACATATTCAGATTTACATTACATAAGGTGATGGATACTCAATTTCTGTGGTCCTCTGTAGCTCAGCTGGTAGAGCACGGCGCTTGTAACGCCAGGGTAGTGGGTTCGATCCCCGGGACCACCCATACACAAAAAAAATGTATGTACGCATGACTGTAAGTCGCTTTGGATAAAAGCGTCTGCTAAATGGCACATTATTTAATGTGTGAAAAATTCTTTATAATGAATCATTTTAATGATTGTAATGTTGTTTTATATTAGTATATTATCGTATTGAATGTGATTATAACCATACTGTTATTGTTTTCTTATTACCTATTTCATTGAAGTGACAGGGACAACTGGAATTAATAAAACAACTTCTCTAGTTGAAAACGTCTGCAGTATGATATTAGTCCTAAACAGCTGTGCTTCTCTAGTTGAAAACGTCTGCAGTATGATATTAGTCCTAAACAGCTGTGCTTCTCTAGTTGAAAACGTCTGCAGTATGATATTAGTCCTAAACAGCTGTGCTTCTCTAGTTGAAAACGTCTGCAGTATGATATTAGTCCTAAACAGCTGTGCTTCTCTAGTTGAAAACGTCTGCAGTATGATATTAGTCCTAAACAGCTGTGCTTCTCTAGTTGAAAACGTCTGCAGTATGATATTAGTCCTAAACAGCTGTGCTTCTCTAGTTGAAAACGTCTGCAGTATGATATTAGTCCCAAACAGCTGTGCTTCTCTAGTTGAAAACGTCTGCAGTATGATATTAGTCCTAAACAGCTGTGCTTCTCTAGTTGAAAACGTCTGCAGTATGATATTAGTCCTAAACAGCTGTGCTTCTCTAGTTGAAAACGTCTGCAGTATGATATTAGTCCTAAACAGCTGTGCTTCTCTAGTTGAAAACGTCTGCAGTATGATATTAGTCCTAAACAGCTGTGCTTCTCTAGTTGAAAACGTCTGCAGTATGATATTAGTCCCAAACAGCTGTGCTTCTCTAGTTGAAAACGTCTGCAGTATGATATTAGTCCTAAACAGCTGTGCTTCTCTAGTTGAAAACGTCTGCAGTATGATATTAGTCCTAAACAGCTGTGCTTCTCTAGTTGAAAACGTCTGCAGTATGATATTAGTCCTAAACAGCTGTGCTTCTCTAGTTGAAAACGTCTGCAGTATGATATTAGTCCTAAACAGCTGTGCTTCTCTAGTTGAAAACGTCTGCAGTATGATATTAGTCCTAAACAGCTGTGCTTCTCTAGTTGAAAACGTCTGCAGTATGATATTAGTCCTAAACAGCTGTGCTTCTCTAGTTGAAAACGTCTGCAGTATGATATTAGTCCTAAACAGCTGTGCTTCTCTAGTTGAAAACGTCTGCAGTATGATATTAGTCCTAAACAGCTGTGCTTCTCTAGTTGAAAACGTCTGCAGTATGATATTAGTCCTAAACAGCTGTGCTTCTCTAGTTGAAAACGTCTGCAGTATGATATTAGTCCTAAACAGCTGTGCTTCTCTAGTTGAAAACGTCTGCAGTATGATATTACTCCTAAACAGCTGTGCTTCTCTAGTTGAAAACGTCTGCAGTATGATATTAGTCCTAAACAGCTGTGCTTCTCTAGTTGAAAACGTCTGCAGTATGATATTAGTCCTAAACAGCTGTGCTTCTCTAGTTGAAAACGTCTGCAGTATGATATTAGTCCTAAACAGCTGTGCTTCTCTAGTTGAAAACGTCTGCAGTATGATATTAGTCCTAAACAGCTGTGCTAGCTACAACATGGACTAAAGGTTGTAGAACTTTGGTCATGAAGTCAGTATCTTCCAGAACCACTGGTCCAAGAAGCACTAAGGGTACATAAAGCATTAAGGGTACATAAACCACTAAGGGTACATAAAGCACTAAGGGTACATAAAGCACTAAGGGTACATAAACCACTAAGGGTACATAAAGCATTAAGGGTACATAAAGCACTAAGGGTACATAAAGCATTAAGGGTACATAAAGCATTATGGGTACATAATGCACTAAGGGTACATAAATAACTAAGGGTACATAAAGCATTAAGGGTACATAAAGCATTAAGGGTACATAAAGCATTAAGTGTACATAAAGCATTAAGGGTACATAAAGCATGAAGGGTACATAATGCACTAAGGGTACATAAATAACTAAGGGTACATAAAGCATTAAGGGTACATAAAGCATTAAGGGTACATAAAGCATTAAGGGTACATAAAGCATTATGGGTAAATAAAGCATTAAGGGTACAAAAAGCATTAAGGGTACATAAAGCGCCAAGGGTACATAAAGCATTAAGGGTACATAAAGCATTAAGGGTACATAAAGCATTAAGGGTACATAAAGCACTAAGGGTACATAAAGCACTAAGGGTACATAAAGCATTAAGGGTACATAAAGCATTAAGGGTACATAAAGCATTAAGTGTACATAAAGCACTAAGGATACATAAAGCATTAAGGGTAAATAAAGCATTAAGGGTACATAAAGCATTAAGGGTACATAAAGCACAAAGGGTACATAAAGCATTAAGGGTACATAAAGCACTTAGGGTACATAAAGCACTAAGGGTACATAAAGCATAAAGGGTACATAAAGCACTAAGGGTACATAAAGCATTAAGGGTACATAAAGCACTAAGGGTACATAAAGCATTAAGGGTATATACAGCAATAAGGGTAAATAAAGCATTAAGGGTACATAAAGCACTAAGGGTACATAAAGCATTAAGGGTACATAAAGCACTAAGGGTACATAAAGCATTAAGGGTACATAAAGCACTAAGGGTACATAAAGCATTAAGGGTACATAAAGCATTAAGGGAACATAAAGCACTAAGGGTACATAAAGCATTAAGGGTACATACAGCACTAAGGGTACATAAAGCATTAAGGGTACATAAAGCACTAAGGGTACAAAAAGCATTAAGGGTACATAAAGCATTAAGGGTACATAAAGCACTAAGGGTACATAAAGCATTAAAGGTACATAAAGCATTAAGGGTACATAAAGCACTAAGGGTACATCAAGCATTAAGGGTACATAAAACATTAAGGGTACATAAAGCACTAAGGGTACATAAAGCATTAAAGGTACATAAAGCATTAAGGGTACATA
Source organism: Coregonus sp. 'balchen' (assembly GCA_902810595.1). Classification (NCBI taxonomy): domain Eukaryota; kingdom Metazoa; phylum Chordata; class Actinopteri; order Salmoniformes; family Salmonidae; genus Coregonus; species Coregonus sp. 'balchen'. The sequence continues at coordinate 56,447,388 of LR778265.1, read as the reverse complement.
AAGCACTAAGGGTACATCAAGCACTAAGGGTACATAAAGCATTAAGGGTACATAAAGCATTAAGGGTACATAAAGCACTAAGGGTACATAAAGCATTAAGGGTACATAAAGCATTAAAGGTACATCAAGCACTAAGGGTACATAAAGCATTAAAGGTACATCAAGCACTAAGGGTACATAAAGCATTAAGGGTACATAAAGCACTAAGGGTACATAAAGCATTAAGGGTACATAAAGCACTAAGGGTACATAAAGCATTAAGGGTACATAAAGCATTAAGGGTACATAAAGCATTAAGGGTACATAAAGCATTAAGGGTACATAAAGCACTAAGGGTACATAAAGCATTAAGGGTACATAAAGCACTAAGGGTACATAAAGCATTAAGGATACATACAGCACTAAGGGTACATAAAGCATTAAGGGTACATAAAGGGGCTTTTTTTCCAAACAATTCTAAAACCCTCTTTTTCCTTTGTCATTATGGGGTATTGTGTTTAGATTGATGAGGGAAAAACAATTTAATCAATTTTAGAATAAGGCTTTAAATTCAAGGGGTCTGAATACTTTCAGACTATAGCAATAACTGTAGCGACCTTGTGTTTATAAACGTTGATATTGCCTTTGTCACTTCAGCATGTTTTTGTGGAACAGTCGACGCCATTCAGCTACGAGACAGAAGGTTGAGGGTTCGTCGACCAGCGTGGAGGGTCTGAATACTCACTCTCCCTGCCTGTTTCATTACACTACGATCACAGCCGGCTGCAGACAATGATCATCTAGGGGGAAATCAGATTTTCAACATTTTGATGTCATATTTATAATTATATAAAATATATGCAACAAATTGTCCACCAACAGGTGTCTGTGCCAATGCACCTCACAACCAATAAATAAAACATACCGACTTTGGGCACTTCAATATCATGGTTTGCTTTTTCAACGCCACAATAAATAGCCTATGCAGTACATACACACAGTACAAAGAGGTTCTAAAGTGACCAGGATTGCACATAAATACATACACACTGAGTATACAAATGTACCAGGGCATTATGTTAATAGAGGACTGTTGATACCTTCTGTTGGTACCAGGGCATTATGTCAATAGAGGACTGTTGTTGATACCTTCTGTTGGTACCAGGGCATTATGTCAATAGAGGACTGTTGATACCTTCTGTGGATACCAGGGCATTATGTTAATAGAGGACTGTGGTTGATACCTTCTGTTAGTACCAGGGCATTATGTCAATAGAGGACTGTGGTTAATACCATTTTCTGAGAATGAGAATCCCACTCAGTTTGCATCCCAAATGGCACCCTATTCCCTATATAGTGCACTACTTTAGACCAAGGCCCGAGTGGCGCAGTGGTCTAAGGCACTACATCGCAGTGCTAGCTGTGCCACTAGAGATCCTGGTTCGAATCCAGGCTCTGTCGTAGCTGGCCGCGACCGGGAGACCCATGGGGCGGCGCACAATTGGCCCAGCGTTGTCCAGGGTAGGGGAGGGAATGGCCGGCAGGGATGTAGCTCAGTTGGTAGAGCATGGTGTTTGCAACGCCAGGGTTGTGGGTTCGATTCCAGTATAAAAAAATTAAAATGTATGCACTAACTGTAAGTCGCTCTGGATAAGAGCGTCTGCTAAATGACTTAAATGTAAATGATAGGAAATAGGGTGCCATTTTGGACACAACTATAGTGTTCATAGTCAGACAGACTGTGGAGGGGTCTTTTAATTACAGAATAGTGCCAAAGATAGGCTTGGACGCTTATGGGCAGCTTGAATGGAAATATGGTTTCTCATATTAGGGCTGGCCGGCTAGGCGAATCAAACGAGTGTGCTCGCAGAACTTCACTTGAAAAGACCTTCGCTTGAAAAATGCAGCAATAGTACTGTTTGTTTCTTCTCAAGTACTTCTGAGGTGCCCCCAGGAGTGCTAGTACCCCTGGTTGGGAAACACTGCCCTATAGGGCCCTTACAATCTGTGATACGGAGAACACGGACGGAATCACGGAATCCAGACATTCAACAGAATTCTAAAATGTATTGAACTTAGTAGGAAATCAACTAAATCTATTTCAAATTAATTAATTCGCCCAAGTTTATCATAAGACATGAACAGAATGCATCAGCGATTCGTGTTTTCGGCAACTTCCTGAAGAGTCAACAAGCACTCCTCATGTGTTGTGCGAGCGTCTACCACTTTGTGTAGCCGTTAGTGACGCTAATGAACCCGTCTACCACTTTGTGTAGCCGTTAGTGACGCTAATGAACGCGTCTACCACTTTGTGTAGCCGTTAGTGACGCTAATGAACCCGTCTACCACTTTGTGTAGCCGTTAGTGACGCTAATGAACGCGTCTACCACTTTGTGTAGCCGTTAGTGACGCTAATGAACGCGTCTACCACTTTGTGTAGCCGTTAGTGACGCTAATGAACCCGTCTACCACTTTGTGTAGCCGTTAGTGACGCTAATGAACGCGTCTACCACTTTGTGTAGCCGTTAGTAACGCTAATGAACGCGTCTACCACTTTGTGTAGCCGTTAGTGACGCTAATGAACCCGTCTTCCACTTTGTGTAGCCGTTAGTGACGCTAATGAACCCGTCTACCACTTTGTGTAGCCGTTAGTGACGCTAATGAACCCGTCTACCACTTTGTGTAGCCGTTAGTGACGCTAATGAACGCGTCTACCACTTTGTGTAGCCGTTAGTGACGCTAATGAACCCGTCTACCACTTTGTGTAGCCGTTAGTGACGCTAATGAACGCGTCTACCACTTTGTGTAGCCGTTAGTGACGCTAATGAACGCGTCTACCACTTTGTGTAGCCGTTAGTGACGCTAATGAACCCGTCTACCACTTTGTGTAGCCGTTAGTGACGCTAATGAACCCGTCTACCACTTTGTGTAGCCATTAGTGACGCTAATGAACGCGTCTACCACTTTGTGTAGCCGTTAGTGACGCTAATGAACCCGTCTACCACTTTGTGTAGCCGTTAGTGACGCTAATGAACGCGTCTACCACTTTGTGTAGCCGTTAGTGACGCTAATGAACGCGTCTACCACTTTGTGTAGCCGTTAGTGACGCTAATGAACCCGTCTACCACTTTGTGTAGCCGTTAGTGACGCTAATGAACGCGTCTACCACTTTGTGTAGCCGTTAGTGACGCTAATGAACGCGTCTACCACTTTGTGTAGCCGTTAGTGACGCTAATGAACCCGTCTTCCACTTTGTGTAGCCGTTAGTGACGCTAATGAACCCATCTACCACTTTGTGTAGCCGTTAGTGACGCTAATGAACCCGTCTACCACTTTGTGTAGCCGTTAGTGACGCTAATGAACCCGTCTACCACTTTGAGTAGCCGTTAGTGACGCTAATGAACGCGTCTACCACTTTGTGTAGCCGTTAGTGACGCTAATGAACCCGTCTACCACTTTGTGTAGCCGTTAGTGACGCTAATGAACCCGTCTACCACTTTGTGTAGCCGTTAGTGACGCTAATGAACGCGTCTACCACTTTGTGTAGCCGTTAGTAACGCTAATGAACGCGTCTACCACTTTGTGTAGCCGTTAATGACGCTAATGAACCCGTCTTCCACTTTGTGTAGCCGTTAGTGACGCTAATGAACCCGTCTACCACTTTGTGTAGCCGTTAGTGACGCTAATGAACCCGTCTACCACTTTGTGTAGCCGTTAGTGACGCTAATGAACCCGTCTACCACTTTGTGTAGCCGTTAGTGACGCTAATGAGATGTCTTCTGGTAGATGGAAAGGCTTTCCCAAAAAACCTTCTCAATTAAATGTTAACTACAAAGTAGCCTATGCTTACTGTACCTGGCAGAATGACATCATGATTATTTGCATCAATCTAATGGGTGTTTTGTTTAGCAAACTCTACCGTTACGTGCGCTAAAAAAACACAGCTACAAAAACACAGCTACAAAAACACAGCTACAAAAACAGCCTCTTGCTGGTGCACACTGGAGTTAAAGGGTTACCACACCATAAAAATGTAAATTTCTCACATTATTTCCCTCCTGTTCTGTTGTGGTTTAGAATTAGAAAAATCCAAATGAGTTGTTTTTCTATTAAAAAGGTGTGATTCTGAGAGACTGAAAGAAATCCAGGGGGAAACGGAAACCTGGATAAACAAAACGGAAACCTGAGATAAAAAAAATAACAGAATCAGGGAAAAAATAAACAAATAGTTAATTATTATTTATTTATTATTATTTTATTAACTCTTCGGAGTCTGGAGCTTTTTTGGCCGTTTTTGGGTACCTTCAATTTTGCCCTGATATACTACATAAAGAAATGTTTACCAGACCAATGTTGGGTATCTTTTTTTTCAGCACAACCTCACCTATATGATCTGTTAGTAAGTTTTTCACTTTGACATACTATTTCAACACACTGGACCCAAACACACACAGAAAACACAAAGTCCGTTTAGAAAAAAGATGGTTTTTTTATTGTAAAACCCTCAAACATGGTGAACCAAGCATTTAAAAAGCTTCAAATTGAACCACAAGGTGCAAATATGAACATATAAAAGTATTTTGGTGATATATACAAGCAATAAATAACTATTTACAATAAAAAGTAGGTATAACCACTGGCGTTTTTCTTCTATTCTAACCCTAAACCTTTTTGTGCCACTCCTCAAAACAGTTTCTGTCCAAAATGAAAAAAAAAGCTTCAAATTGAACCACAAAGTGCAAATATGAACATATAAAAGTATTCTTGAGATATATACAAGCAATACACAACTATTTACAAAAAAAGTAGGTATAGCCACTGGCCTTTACCCTATTTGTGCCACTCTTCAAAACAGTTCCTGTCCACAATGACACAGAGAGCCACATCACAGGCCTTGCACTTCCATGGTGTGACAAACCTCTTCTTGTCAACTTGTTTACAGCGTTGACAAACCCTGCGGCCTGCTGTGGCTTTGTCTTTGGCCTCTGCAACATTGGCAATGGCCACAGAAACATGGCTGGTGCTTTTTTGAAGTGGAACCCCTGTCTGGGTCACTCCGCACAGCTGGGCCACAAGTTCTGCCACAAAGTTATTGTGCGTCATGGGTGTGACCTGTTGGGTCGCACTGATGTCACAGTGCAGGATGTATGCATTTGTTGTTCCCATGTCCAAAAAATGCAGGAAGAGGGTACGGTACCAGCGAGCAGTTCTGCGATGGGTTGAGTAATACTGGAGAAGCTGGTCTGACAGGTCAACCCCTCCCATGTACTTATTGTAGGCCATGATGGGGGTAGGGCAGGGAATGTCTTTTGCTACCCAGCGTCCAGGTCCTTCCTTCACCTTCCTCTTGATTGTCTCGCCCGAAAACGCTGGGTGGATTGTGGAGCACACCGACACCTCCCGCGTATCCATCCACTTCACAAAGACCAGGCGATCCTCTCTGATCCATCTCACAGACCCCCTCTTCGATTTGCTGGTGAGGGCATTTTCTCTGCCACTAGGACACCCTTTTCTGTTGCTTCTGTAGGTCCCACAGGCTCCAAACTTCATACTTCCCAAACTCAGGAACAGTTTTGGGCTGGTGTAGAAATTGTCCATATAAATATGGTATCCTGTACCAAGATGTGATGGCTGAATGAGGTCCATAACAGCATCATATGAAAGTCCATGCACGCTGGGTGTGTGTGCTTTCCCAACATACACGTTGAAGTTTAGAGTGTAGCCATTGTTAGACTCTGCCAACACAAAGAGCTTGATCCCCCATTTGTTAGGCTTGTCCTTCATGTACTGGGTCATGCCAGTTTTGGCTTTTGTAGCCACCATCCTCTCGTCGACTGACAGTTCCTTCTTAGGATGGTAATGAGCCTGGCAGGCAGTGCGAATGTCGTCCATCAGAGGTTTGACCCTGAACAGTTTGTCATGCTGGGGTGTACCTTTGCGCTGGTCATTTATGACATCCTCCTCTGGATCACTTAGGTGGATGTTCCATGAGATGGACCGGAATCTGTCTCTTGGCATGACCTTCGCTGGCAATGAAACAGACAATATGTGGCTTTGTTTCCAGTAGTCCTGGATACTAGGCAGAGTCACCAATGAGGTGTAGATGAGGAGACCCAGAAATCTGTGCAGTTCCTCCACATCAACGTCAGTCCACTGATATTTGCTCCCCTTCTGCTGATTTCTTGCTGCCTGTTTGTTGGTGTTTCTGCAGATTGTCCTCATTGTATCTGCGGCGAAGTAGAGCAGGAAGAGGTCCTTTGGTGTGTGCCCTGAATGCAAATCCACCTGGGCTCCTGGTGGTCTGCGGGGCATGAACCTACTGGCTTGTGGGGCAGTGTCAGGATCAGTCTCTGTTTTCCATGGCTCAGAGCTCTGTTCTGGCTGTGCTGCTGACTGGGCTGGAGATCTTGACCTGGTCTTGGCCTGATCCTTCCTTCCACGCCCCCTCTGTGATGGCCTCCGTCGGCTTGTTGTGGGGGTGGGGGCTGTTGATGGCCCAGGCTGCTCGTCGTCGTCGTCGTCACTATACAAAACAGGTAAACGGATTCAAGATTATTCAAAGTTCAAGATGTTCATTGGCATTTGCACTACAGTGAAGTAGAATAGAATACTATAGTAAGATAAACGAAAGCAATAAAACAAATTCATTTTAGAAAAATGTTTGTCTTCTTACCTCACGTTTTCAGCAACAAAATCAGGGTCCTCGAAGTCATCCTGGCCACTCTCATTGTCTGACGACGAACTTTCCAAAGTTTCTTCATCGCTCATTTGGAATAACAAGTCGACGGCTTGTTCAACGTGAAGTGTGCGCCTCATATTGCTTCACAAAAACGATACTGCTGACAATAAAACTCTTGAAATACTAACAATTGAAATACTAACTCGTGAAAAACTCTCCAAAACTACTCATGAACTGAACTAATTCCTCTCGTTCGTTCTTTCGCAATGGCTAGTTGTCATGGGAATGAATGTTTATATACTCGTGTGCATCCTGAAGAACCGGGTTAGCACAAGCACACGTTTTTTTCCGTTCCTTTTTATCACAAAAGACGACAAAGTTATTATAATAAATGCAAAGCGCTCATAAAAGAGCGCATATTTTGACGCACTTTTTTCATGGAATTGAAATTATCATAACTTTGGTTTTAGTTGGTGTATTTACATGAAACAAACACTCAAAACGTAGCTTCGGGTCTCCATTTCTGCATGAAATCGACGGCAGCCCTCTGCGTCACTTGGTTTGGATGCTGCGCGGTCCTAAAGCCGGCCCGCGATTTGAACGCGCCGAAGCGTTCGCCGACTCGGAAGAGTTAATATTGTTTTGATCGTTTGTTTTGGACTGATGCCCGACTGAGCATTCTACTCAATGCATCCTCATTGTGGGCTGATGAAGATTTGATCAAAGTGCATTACAGTGGTTTTGGAAATACAATGACATTCAACAGGAGGCAAATAATTAGTAGGACAACATTTTGATGTCGCCAGATTGACTTGGAAATTTTGGAAATACAATGACATTCAACAGGAGGCAAATAATTAGTAGGACAACATTTTGTCATCATTTTGATGTCGCCAGATTGACTTCAGATGCAGTGTAACGTTAGAGATGCAGTATAACGTTAGCTAGCTAGCTAAGATTGAGGGGAGGACACCGGATTTTAGCTAGCTAACGTTAGCATTGACATGAACAAGCAGTCAGCTGAAATAAACTCACCTTTGGATCCATGAAACGCGTCAGGCTATATAAAACCCATGCATCATTGTTAATAAATGCTGAATGGCCTACATCACATACAGCTGGCTTTCTTTACCTTGTGCTTTTAGTGCATGAAGAGGTGAGCAAGCAGGTAGTTGAATACGTTTGTCAATACATCTCTACAAATGCTGTACATCCAGTAGATCACGTACTCTTGGCTTCTTTACCCTGTCCTTCAAGTCCTAGAATCGCCAGGCACTCCCCTTAAGGGCTCGATTCAATCAGGTCCGCTTTAGCCAACATCTGCATAGCGGTTGTTTTTGGCGGTGTCGGAGGTGGAAGTGCATTAGAGCTGTCAAATCCTCAAGTGGCTCCCGGCATTATGCCTAAAGCGGACATTGCCATTGGCTGCAAGGAGTCGCATTGAGAGAAATCCCGAACAGCCTTGTTTACATGTTTGAACACTGGAATGTGTGATGTAATCTACACTTCCATTAGGATGACAGAAATCCTCATTATTTAGTTTAATGATGTTCAACCTGACGGTCATTATTTCTATAATCACTTTCTCGAGTGGGGCAGCTGCTCACTGTTTTTGCGCCAAAACATATTCTCTGCGGATGTCTGCTATCTTCGGTTAACGCTTGATCTGATTGAATCCAGGCCTTTAGTCTTCCTTATATTTATGCTAATGTCTTGCCTCTGAGCAGTGGCGATTTTAGCGTGTAAATCTTGGTGGGGGAAAAACAAACAAATAGTGGGATGGATGCCAGCAAAGCCACAACACAACACAACACCAAACAATACATTAATTGCACTATAACGGTGACAAACGGTGCCCACAAACTGTTAGGGCCTCCATAAAGCTGTCCCAACAGCAGAGTCCCAACAGCAGAGTCCCAACACCTTACCACTGCTACACCTGGCTATCAGCGGAGCCTTGTCTGGCAGCGAAACAGTTCATTCAGCCTCATTTACTGCCTTAAAAAAAACATAGCTGATATGGCTGACTTGCTTAAACAAATGTGTTTTTTACTGACAATTGAGATGTACAAACTATGGCATAAGGGGACGACGAGCGGATAAGAGGCAATCCGTAATTTCGATTAAGACATTAATGAGCGATCTAGGACGACGTAGTCAATATAACTATTTGTTCAGCAGTTTTTAAATGTACAGCGACAGAATTCAGAACATGGGCCGTTCTTACAGCGTTCTCCCTGTACACCAAGTCAGAACCGTAGGATAAATAAAGGGGGCATATATGCAGACAATGAAAGCTCTTACAATATTCGATGATTACATTTCTCTAAAACGGGTTGTAGGCTACATGTGCACCACCAAGTCAGAACAGTAGGCGAAATTAAGAGGAGAAAATAGACCAAATTATTAGGGTGAGGCACATGGGCTACTAACAGCTTACTACACAACATACACTTAGTATTACTTTCTTAGCTACAGTATACATATCTCCATGGAATATTACATCATTTATGCAGCAGCATACACAACATTTTTGGACTCACCTTGTTGTGCTGTGCTCAATTGAACAGGAAGGTGGCGCGGAGGTCCTTCGTGGGAAAATTTTGACATCAAACTTTGTCATCAAAGTCTGGCATTGTCTGAATTTTCTCTGGACGAGATTAACCTACAACTGATATCCAGAAGGTAGTGATGGGGAAATGAAGGTTCCTCATCAGACTCATGTAAAGACAGATCAGAAGGAGCTGCAATAGACTAGTGTCCTGTCCAGGGGGTGTCCTGTTCATCAAGCTACCTCACTACAGAAACAGGAGATAGACTAGTGTCCTGTCCAGGGGGTGTACTGTACATCACGCTGCCTCAATACAGAAACAGGAGATAGACTAGTGTCCTGTCCAGGGGGTGTCCTGGTACATCAAGCTGTCTCACTACAGAAACAGGAGATAGACTAGTGTCCTGTCCAGGGGGTGTACTGTACATCAAACTACCTCAATACAGAAACAGGAGATAGACTAGCGTCCTGTCCAGGGGGTGTCCTGGTACATCAAGCTGTCTCACTACAGAAACAGGAGATAGACTAGTGTCCTGTCCAGGGGGTGTACTGTACATCAACCTACCTCACTACAGAAACAGGAGATAGACTAGTGTCCTGTCCAGGGGGTGTCCTGTATATCAAGCTGTCTCACTACAGAAACAGGAGATAGACTAGTGTCCTGTCCAGGGGGTGTTCTGTACATCAAGCTGTCTCACTACAGAAATAGGAGATAGACTAGTGTCCTGTCCAGGGGGTGTCCTGGTACATCAAGCTGTCTCACTACAGAAACAGGAGATAGACTAGTGTCCTGTCCAGGGGGTGTCCTGTATATCAAGCTGTCTCACTACAGAAACAGGAGATAGACTAGTGTCCTGTCCAGGGGGTGTCCTGTATATCAAGCTGTCTCACTACAGAAACAGGAGATAGACTAGCGTCCTGTCCAGGGGGTGTCCTGGTACATCAAGCTACCTCACTACAGAAACAGGAGATAGACTAGTGTCCTGTCCAGGGGGTGTCCTGTACATCAAGCTACCTCACTACAGAAACAGGAGATAGACTAGTGTCCTGTCCAGGGGGTGTACTGTACATCAACCTACCTCACTACAGAAACAGGAGATAGACTAGTGTCCTGTCCAGGGGGTGTCCTGTATATCAAGCTGTCTCACTACAGAAACAGGAGATAGACTAGTGTCCTGTCCAGGGGGTGTACTGTACATCAAGCTACCTCAATACAGAAACAGGAGATAGACTAGTGTCCTGTCCAGGGGGTGTCCTGTACATCAAGCTGCCTCAATACAGAAACAGGAGATAGACTAGTGTCCTGTCCAGGGGGTGTCCTGTACATCAAGCTGTCTAACTACAGAAACAGGAGATAGACTAGTGTCCTGTCCATGGGGGTGTCCAGTACATCAACCTACCTCAATACAGAAACAGGAGATAGACTAGTGTCCTGTCCAGGGGGTGTCCTGTACATCAAGCTACCTCACTACAGAAACAGGAGATAGACTAGTGTCCTGTCCAGGGGGTGTCCTGTACATCAAGCTGTCTCACTACAGTAACATGAGATAGACTAGTGTCCTGTCCAGGGGGTGTCCTGTACATCAAACTACCTCAATACAGAAACAGGAGATAGACTATTGTCCTGTCCAGGGGGTGTCCTGTACATCAAGCTACCTCACTACAGAAACAGGAGATAGACTAGTGTCCTGTCCAGGGGGTGTCCTGTACATCAAGCTACCTCACTACAGAAACAGGAGATAGACTAGTGTCCTGTCCAGGGGGTGTCCTGTACATCAAGCTGTCTCACTACAGAAACAGGAGATAGACTAGTTACCTGTCCAGGGGGTATCCTGTACATCAAGCTACCTCACTACAGAAACAGGAGAAAGACTAGTGTCCTGTCCAGGGGGTGTCCTGTACATCAAGCTACCTCACTGCAGAAACAGGGGATAGACTAGTGTCCTGTCCAGGGGGTGTCCAGTACATCAATCTACCTCACTGCAGAAACAGGAGATAGACTAGTGTCCTGTCCAGCGGGTGTTCTGTACATCAAGCTGTCTCACTACAGAAACAGGAGATAGACTAGTGTCCTGTCCAGGGGGTGTCCTGTATATCAAACTACCTCACTACAGAAACAGGAGATAGACTAGTGTCCTGTCCAGGGGGTGTCCTGTACATCAAACTACCTCACTACAGAAAAAGGAGATAGACTAGTGTCCTGTCCAGGGGGTGTCCAGTACATCAACCTACCTCACTACAGAAACAGGAGATAGACTAGTGTCCTGTCCAGGGGGTGTTCTGTACATCAAGCTGTCTCACTACAGAAACAGGAGATAGACTAGTGTCCTGTCCAGGGGGTGTCCTGTACATCAAACTACCTCACTACAGAAAAAGGAGATAGACTAGTGTCCTGTCCAGGGGGTGTCCAGTACATCAACCTACCTAACAACAGAAACAGGAGATAGACTAGTGTCATGTCCAGGGGGTGTTCTGTACATCAAGCTGTCTCACTACAGAAACAGGAGATAGACTAGTGTCCTGTCCAGGGGGTGTCCTGTATATCAAGCTACCTCACTACAGAAACAGGAGCTAGACTAGTTTCCTGTCCATGGGGTGTCCTGTATATCAAGCTACCTCACTACAGAAACAGGAGATAGACTAGTGTCCTGTCCAGGGGGTGTCCTGTACATCAAGCTGTCTCACTACAGAAACAGGAGATAGACTAGTGTCCTGTCCAGGGGGTGTCCTGTACATCAAGCTGTCTCACCACAGAAACAGGAGTTAGACTAGTGTCCTATCCAGGGGGTGTCCTGTACATCAAACTACCTCACTACAGAAACAGGAGATAGACTAGTGTCCTGTCCAGGGGGTGTCCTGTATATCAAAGTACCTCACTACAGAAACAGGAGATAGACTAGTGTCCTGTTCAGGGGGTGTCCAGTACATCAACCTACCTCACTACAGAAACAGGAGATTGACTAGTGTCCTGTCCAGGGGGTGTTCTGTACATCAAGCTGTCTCACTATAGAAACAGGAGATAGACTAGTGTCCTGTCCAGGGGGTGTCCTGTATAACAAACTACCTCACTACAGAAACAGTAGATAGACTAGTGTCCTGTCCAGGGGGTGTCCAGTACATCAACCTACCTCAATACAGAAAAAGGAGATAGACTAGTGTCCTGTCCAGGGGGTGTACTGTACATCAGCCTACCTCAATACAGAAACAGGAGATAGACTAGTGTCCTGTCCAGGGGGTGTCCAGTACATCAAGCTGTCTCACCACAGAAACAGGAGTTAGACTAGTGTCCTATCCAGGGGGTGTCCTGTACATCAAGCTGCCTCACTACAGAAACAGGAGATAGACTAGTGTCCTGTCCAGGGGGTGTCCTGTACATCAAGCTACCTCACTACAGAAACAGGAGATTGACTAGTGTCCTGTCCAGGGGGTGTCCAGTACATCAAGATGTCTCACTACAGAAACAGGAGATAGACTAGTGTCCTATCCAGGGGGTGTCCTGTACATCAAGCTACCTCACTACAGAAACAAGAGATAGTCTAGCGTCCTGTCCAGGGGGTGTCCTGTACATCAAGCTACCTCACTACAGAAACAGGAGATAGACTAGTGTCCTGTCCAGGGGGTGTCCTGTACATCAAGCTGTCTCACTACAGAAACAGGAGATAGACTAGCGTCCTGTCCAGGGGGTGTACTGTACATCAAGCTGTCTCACAACAGAAACAGGAGATAGACTAGTGTCCTGTCCAGGGGGTGTCCTGTACATCAAGCTGTCTCACTACAGAAACAGGAGATAGACTAGTGTCCTGTCCAGGGGGTGTTCTGTACATCAAGCTGCCTCACTACAGAAACAGGAGATAGACTAGTGTCCTGTCCAGGGGGTGTTCTGTACATCAATCTGTCTCACTACAGAAACAGGAGATAGACTAGTGTCCTGTCCAGGGGGTGTCCTGTATATCAAACTACCTCACTACAGAAACAGGAGATAGACTAGTGTCCTGTCCAGGGGGTGTCCTGTATATCAAACTACCTCACTACAGAAACAGGAGATAGACTAGAGTCCTGTCCAGGGGGTGTACTGTACATCAAGCTGTCTCACAACAGAAACAGGAGATAGACTAGTGTCCTGTCCAGGGGGTGTCCTGTACATCAAGCTGTCTCACTACAAAAACAGGAGATAGACTAGTGTCCTGTCCAGGGGGTGTTCTGTATATCAAGCTGCCTCACTACAGAAACAGGAGATAGACTAGTGTCCTGTCCAGGGGGTGTTCTGTACATCAAGCTGCCTCACTACAGAAACAGGAGATAGACTAGTGTCCTGTCCAGGGGGTGTTCTGTACATCAAGCTGTCTCACTACAGAAACAGGAGATAGACTAGTGTCCTGTCCAGGGGGTGTCCTGTATATCAAACTACCTCACTACAGAAACAGGAGATAGCCTAGTGTCCTGTCCAGGGGGTGTCCTGTATATCAAACTACCTCACTACAGAAACAGGAGATAGACTAGTGTCCTGTCCAGGGGGTGTCCTGTATATCAAACTACCTCACTACAGAAAAAGGAGATAGACTAGTGTCCTGTCCAGGGGGTATCCAGTACATCAACCTACCTCACTACAGAAACAGGAGATTGACTAGTGTCCTGTCCAGGGGGTGTCCTGTATATCAAGCTACCTCACTACAGAAACAGGAGCTAGACTAGTTTCCTGTCCATTGGGTGTCCTGTATAACAAACTACCTCACTACAGAAACAGGAGATAGACTAGTGTCCTGTCCAGGGGGTGTTCTGTACATCAAACTACCTCACTACAGAAACAGGAGATAGACTAGAGTCCTGTCCAGGGGGTGTACTGTACATCAAGCTGTCTCACAACAGAAACAGGAGATAGACTAGTGTCCTGTCCAGGGGGTGTCCTGTACATCAAGCTGTCTCACTACAGAAACAGGAGATAGACTAGTGTCCTGTCCAGGGGGTGTTCTGTACATCAATGCTGCCTCACTACAGAAACAGGTGATAGACTAGTGTCCTGTCCAGGGGGTGTTCTGTACATCAAGCTGTCTCACTACAGAAACAGGAGATAGACTAGTGTCCTGTCCAGGGGGTGTCCTGTATATCAAACTACCTCACTACAGAAACAGGAGATAGACTAGTGTCCTGTCCAGGGGGTGTCCTGTATATCAAACTACCTCACTACAGAAACAGGAGATAGACTAGTGTCCTGTCCAGGGGGTTGTCCTGTACATCAAACTACCTCACTACAGAAAAAGGACATAGACTAGTGTCCTGTCCAGGGGGTGTCCAGTACATCAACCTACCTCACTACAGAAACAGGAGATTGACTAGTGTCCTGTCCAGGGGGTGTTCTGTACATCAAGCTGTCTCACTACAGAAACAGGAGATAGACTAGTGTCCTGTCCAGGGGGTGTCCTGTATATCAAGCTACCTCACTACAGAAACAGGAGCTAGACTAGTTTCCTGTCCATTGGGTGTCCTGTATAACAAACTACCTCACTACAGAAACAGGAGATAGACTAGTGTCCTGTCCAGGGGGTGTCCAGTACATCAACCTACCTCAATACAGAAACAGGAGATAGACTAGTGTCCTGTCCAGGGGGTGTACTGTACATCAGCCTACCTCACTACAGAAACAGGAGATAGACTAGTGTCCTGTCCAGGGGGTGTACTGGTACATCAAGCTGCCTCACTACAGAAACAGGAGATAGACTAGTGTCCTGTCCAGGGGGTTTCCAATACATCAAGCTGTCTCACTTCAGAAACAGGAGATAGACTAGTGTCCTGTCCAGGGGGTGTCCTGTACATCAAGCTACCTCACTACAGAAACAGGAGATAGACTAGTGTCCTGTCCAGGGGGTGTCCTGTACATCAAGATGTCTCACTACAGAAACAGGAGATAGACTAGTGTGCTGTCCAGGGGGTGTCCTGTACATCAAGCTACCTCACTACAGAAACAAGAGATAGACTAGCGTCCTGTCCAGGGGGTGTCCTGTACATCAAGCTACCTCACTACAGAAACAGGAGATAGACTAGTGTCCTGTCCAGGGGGTGTCCTGTACATCAAGCTGTCTCACTACAGAAACAGGAGATAGACTAGCGTCCTGTCCAGGGGGTGTACTGTAAATCAAGCTGTCTCACAACAGAAACAGGAGATAGACTAGTGTCCTGTCCAGGGGGTGTCCTGTACATCAAGCCGTCTCACTACAGAAACAGGAGATAGACTAGTGTCCTGTCCAGGGGGTGTTCTGTACATCAAGCTGTCTCACTACAGAAACAGGAGATAGACTAGTGTCCTGTCCAGGGGGTGTTCTGTACATCAAGCTGTCTCACTACAGAAACAGGAGATAGACTAGTGTCCTGTCCAGGGGGTGTCCTGTACATCAAGCTGTCTCACTACAGAAACAGGAGATAGACTAGCGTCCTGTCCAGGGGGTGTACTGTACATCAAGCTGTCTCACAACAGAAACAGGAGATAGACTAGTGTCCTGTCCAGGGGGTGTCCTGTACATCAAGCTGTCTCACTACAGAAACAGGAGATAGACTAGTGTCCTGTCCAGGGGGTGTTCTGTACATCAAGCTGTCTCACTACAGAAACAGGAGATAGACTAGTGTCCTGTCCAGGGGGTGTCCTGTATATCAAACTACCTCACTACAGAAACAGGAGATAGACTAGTGTCCTGTCCAGGGGGTGTCCTGTATATCAAACTACCTCACTACAGAAACAGGAGATAGACTAGAGTCCTGTCCAGGGGGTGTCCTGTACATCAAGCTACCTCACTACAGAAACAAGAGATAGACTAGCGTCCTGTCCAGGGGGTGTCCTGTACATCAAGCTACCTCACTACAGAAACAGGAGATAGACTAGTGTCCTGTCCAGGGGGTGTCCTGTACATCAAGCTGTCTCACTACAGAAACAGGAGATAGACTAGCGTCCTGTCCAGGGGGTGTACTGTACATCAAGCTGTCTCACAACAGAAACAGGAGATAGACTAGTGTCCTGTCCAGGGGGTGTCCTGTACATCAAGCTGTCTCACTACAGAAACAGGAGATAGACTAGTGTCCTGTCCAGGGGGTGTTCTGTACATCAAGCTGCCTCACTACAGAAACAGGAGATAGACTAGTGTCCTGTCCAGGGGGTGTTCTGTACATCAAGCTGTCTCACTACAGAAACAGGAGATAGACTAGTGTCCTGTCCAGGGGGTGTCCTGTATATCAAACTACCTCACTACAGAAACAGGAGATAGACTAGTGTCCTGTCCAGGGGGTGTACTGGTACATCAAGCTGTCTCACTACAGAAACAGGAGATAGACTAGTGTCCTGTCCAGGGGGTGTCCTGTACATCAAGCTGTCTCACTACAGAAACAGGAGATAGACTAGTGTCCTGTCCAGGGGGGTGTCCTGTACATCAAGCTACCTCACTACAGAAACAGGAGATAGACTAGTGTCCTTCCAGGGGGGTGTCCTGTACATCAACCTACCGTACAGTCAGTTATTATATAATGTGAATGTGTAGATGTACGGTGATTTTTTTTGAACCTGAGACCTTTTATTTTTTTTGATACTGGAATATGAAATGTGAAGATTCAGTACTACAATGGAGTTGTAATGGATAATTGATTTTGACAACAAAAAACGATTAACAAAGGAGAACAATATTTGAATAGATCTTGTAGAAGGCGTACCACTGAACATCACTAAGGTTTCTCCGTCTCATCACTCCACCCTGTTAATTCAGGTTTATTATCTGCTGACCACGTCTCAGTCCGAGGCGTGAAACACAATACTCGTAATCATTTTAAGGAGAATAAAAACTTCTTAGCCTACATTTCTAACAATACCACTTCGCTATTCGGCATCTTCCTAGTTAAATAGCCTAGTTTTTATTGTGTGGCTACTTGAAAAGAACTAGGGCCTATCACTCACAGCCCACCTCTTCCAATGCATTGTGGGAAAGTATGCATCAAATTCTACTAGATGAAGAGATTAAATGAGTATAACATCCTGGCATTTAAACCGTACTCGATTTTAGAAAATGCACATACTGTAAAACGTTCTATTTTCGCATGCTGAGAATGTGCCATACGCGATTGCATAGTTTTTTTGTGTTATTGGTTATTTTTCGGTAGCTCATCCCCTTCTGGTCCTGATGATCAGCTGTTGTCAAAGCTGAAATGAGTATGACATCCGGGCATTTAAAGTATCCTTGATTTTCGAAATGTCACATACTATAAAACATTATTTTCTGCATACTCAAACGGCCCACTATTTAGGATGCAAGTATGGTCATTTGGACTCCTGTCTCAGTGTAGGAGCGCTGGTTTAGGATCAGGTCCCACCCTGTCCGTCAAATCTTATTCATTATGATCTAAAATGCAAAACTGGTCATAGATCAGCCATGAACCCAGGGATCTAACACAATGTGGGCTACTTCAGGAAAACAGGGAATTTAAAGTTTTTGAACAGAGCCACGCAAACAGTACTGCACACAATGCATGCACCGAGAAAGAGGAGGTTTTTCACGATAACATCAGGTTTAATAAATATCTCCTGAGTTCTCTTTCTGCTCCCAGAAATGAAATGTGCCTGTTTGAGAGAGAAGGAGCAATAAAAAAGGAGGGAGGGAGGGAGGGAGGGAGGGGAGGGATGGAGAGGAGGGAGGGAGGGAGGGAGGGAGGGAGGGAGGGAGGGAGGGAGGGAGGGAGGGAGGGAGGGAGGGAGGGAGGGATGGAGAGAGGGAGGGAGGGAGGGAGGGAGGGAGGGAGGGAGGGAGGGAGGGAGCGCCACATCAGCGCCACAGGTAACTTCCACAAAGCTGTGAACGATCTGAGAGACAAGGCTAGAAGGGCCTTCTACGCCATCAAAAGGAACATAAAATTTGACATACCAATTAGGATCTGGCTAAAAATACTTGAATCAGTTATAGAACCCATTGCCCTTTATGATTGTGAGGTCTGGGGTCCACTCACCAACCAAGAACTTTAACTATTTGCACATCGTTACAACACTGTATATAGACATAATATGACTTTTGAAATGTCTTTATTCTTTTGGAACTTCTGAGTGTAATGTTTACTGTTAATATTTATTGTTTAATTCACTTTAGTTTATTATCTACTTCACTTGCTTTGGCAATGTTAACACACGTTTCCCATGCCAATAAAGCCCTTTGAATTGAATTGAGACACACAGCTGGGTAAACAAAGAGAGACTTCTATGTTTCTGGAGAACGCGAATAGGAGGAGGAGGAGGAGGAGGAAGACGAGGAGGAGGAGGAGGAGGAGGAGGAAGAGGAGGAGGAGGAGGAGGAGGAAGACGAGGAGGAGGAGGAGGAGGAGGAGGAGGAGGAAGATGAGGAGGAGGAGGAGGAGGAGGAGGAGGAGGAGGAGGAGAAATCATACTGATCCCTCCACCATCACATGACCCTTCTGATTTGTTTTAATCAAAGTGGTCTCTGTGGTCATCTACCAGACATTTATCTGACAGGTAAAAGGACCATTAGGGACCGAGTGGGGCAGGCTGTATCTTCGTCCCAAATGGCAGCCTATTCCTTATGTAGTGCACTACTTTTGACCAGGGTTATTTGGGATGCAGAGTGAATGTTCCTGCCTGACATCCTATCGATGCCTATCTCTCCCTGTCCCTTAAAAGGAGAGATAATAATCCATTCCAAACACGCAACCACAGGGTGGAAACAGACAGTCCAAAACACTGATCATAGTTCTTACATAAACATGCGAGCTGTGAAATGTGAGCGCAAACAGACTGGTTGGCTCCAGGCTACTCTAAAAATGTATCAAATAAAAACTACACAGAGAATCAATTAAAATCAAACCAGATACTGTCGCAAAACATAAACAGAGTTGTATTTATTATAATATGAATGATTAATCAGTTAGTTTATGACCGATCAGTGTTTGATGGCGATGAGGTGGAAGGAGGCTGCGTAGTCACACTTGCGGTTGCTGTCCCTGTCCTCAGCCTGTTGCAGAGTGAACTCCTCCACACACATCCCCAGCTTTGACAGCGTCTCAGTGATGAACTCCTCACTCAGGTTGACACAGTCAAACCTCTGCTCTCCCACCGTGTAGTAGGTCTCATCCAGGTCGCCGATCAGGACCAGGACCCCTCCAGACCTCAGCAGGCCCACCATGGAGGACAGCGAACGGTGGTAGGACTCGCGGTCCTTACACGCTGCCTCCAGGCACAGCGAGGAAAGGACGCAGTCCGCCGGTGGAACCGTGACAGGGTGGAATGGGTTCTCCAGGCAGATGTCGCACTTTAGAACCTGCTTAACCCTCTGACGGAGAGTGTCTGTGACGATCGCTGGGGTTCTGGGGAGGGAGGTTGTGAGAGACAGAGACAGAAGGAGAATGTGTTTTTTTTTTATAAATAAATACAATACAGTGATTACAAGAAAGAATTTAAGCGAATGGAAGGAAAGAAGGACGCCTACATTTACAAAAAGAAATGTAACCATAGTTGAAACCATATAAGCTCACTTCTAACCCATATCTGAACTGTAAAAAAAAAAAAAAAAAAAAAAAGTAAACTTTACAGTAAGTTTCTTTGGAATTCATGGTAACATACTGTACCTTTTTTTTTACAGTAAATTTCAGGTAACTAGCTGGCAGTAAGTTATTGTAAAAAACAACAGGATTTGTCTATTACCGCACCTTTTCCTCTCCAGATCACAGACGTACTGGAGGTGAGTGTTCCAGTCGAAACATCCCTCCTCGGCTCTCAGCCACCTCTCGATCTCCCTCCTGTTGCTGTCCACGTAGTCCGACACCACAATCTCATCGTAGTACTCACAGGCACTGATCAGAGTGTGGATGGTTGGCCCTGTTCCCACCTCTACCAGCCTCTGGCCCCTGTACTTCCCTGAGGAGAGGAACAACACAGTATCCTTTCATTCATTCATTCTAAGTTGATGTTTATTTAACCGTCCATTACATACAGTGCATTCGGGAAAGTATTCAGACCCTTTCCCTTTTTCCACATTTTGTTATGTTACAGCCTTATTATGGATTAAATAAAAACATTTCCTCATCAATCTACACACAATAATCCATAATGTCAATGCGAACACAGGTTTTTAGACATTTTTGCAAATGTATAAAAAAAATAAAAATAAAAAGACCTTAAGTATTCAGACACTTTGCTATGAGACTCGAAATTGAGCTCAGGTGCATCCTGTTACCATTGATCATCCTTGAGTTGTTTCTACAACTTGATTGGACATGATTTGGAAAGTCACACACCGGTCTATTATAGGTCCCACAGTTGACAGTGCATGTCAGAGCAAAAACCAAGCCATGAGGTCGAGGGAATTGTCCGTAGAGCTCAGAGACAGGATTGTGTCGAGGCACAGATCTGGGGAAGGGTACCAAAAAATGGTACCCTTCCACTTGCCTGCCGCTTAAAGGTGGGGGGCGCGGACCGGTCATAGAGCCCATAGAGTTAAAGTTGGTGGACTGTAACCTGTAAAATCCATAGATTTAGGAGGTCTTCTAGTGGCCGTTAGCTGTAAAAATCCATAGACTGTTATATAAGCCTCAGGGTCGAAAAATGGGAAAAAAGGCGCGGCTAATAGTCTGAAAATTACGGTAGTCAGGATTGAGGGAAAGATGAACGGAGCAAAGTACAGAGAGATCCTTGATGAAAACCTGCTCCAGAGCGCTCAGGACCTCAGACTGGGGCGAAGGTTCACCTTCCAACAGGACAACGACTCTAAGCACACAGCCAAGACAACGCAGGAGTGGCTTCGGGACAAGTCTCTGAATGTCCTTGAGTGGCCCAGCCAGAGTCTGGACTTGAACACGATCGAACATCTCTGGAGAGACCTGAAAATAGCTGTACAGCAACGATCCCCATCCAACCTGACAGAGCTTGAGAGGATCTGCAGAGAAGAATGGGAGAAACTCCCCACATATAGGTGTGCCAATATTGTAGCATCATACCCAAGAAGACTGGAGGCTGTAATCACTGCCAAAGGTGCTTCAACAAAGTACTGAGTAAAGGGTCTGAATACTTATGGAAATGTTATATTTCAGTTATTTATTTATTTATACATTTACAAATAAATCTAAAAACCTGTTTTCACTTTGTCATTATGGGGTATTATGAGTAGATTGATGAGGGGGGGAAAACTATTTAATCCATTTTAGAATAAGGCTGTAACGTAACAAAATGTGGAAAAAGGTCAAGGGGTCGGAATAGTTTCCGAATGCACTGTACATACTGGTACACCGGATAGATTCCTTTCAAGGTCTCAGATCAATACATATTGTTGTTACCCAACAGTGTGACACCAATGACCTTATCAATACACTAAGACACACCAATGACCTTATCAATACACCTAGACACACCAATGACCTTATCAATACACCTAGACACACCAATGACCTTATCAATACACCTACACACTCCAATGACCTTATCAATACACTTAGACACACCAATGACCTTATCAATACACCTAGACACACCAATGACCTTATCAATACACCTACACACACCAATGAAGTTCCATACTATTGGAATCAATGACACAGAGCGGCCTACTGTTCCTGTTGTCTACCTGTTGAGAAGGTCTTGCTAAGCTGACAGAGGACGAAGGTGACGAAGCGGCTGTTGTCTTTCTGGCCCGGGACAGCAGCAAACTGGTAGCAGTAGTTGAAGTAGGTCTTTGGGTCAAACTTTGCCTGGTGGCACTCTCCCATGGCGGTGTGGTAGGGTGTGGTGGGTGTTCAGGTGTTCAGGTGTGTGGCTCAGGAGTTCTGGTGTGTGTTCAGGTGTTCTGGTGGGTGTTCAGGTGTTCAGGTGTGTGGCTCAGGTGTTCTGGTGGGTGTTCAGGTGTTCAGGTGTGTGGCTCAGGTGTTCTGGTGGGTGTTCAGGTGATCAGGTGTTTGACTCAGGTGTTCTCGTGGTTGTTCATGTGTTCAGGTGTTTAGGCGTGTGACTCAGGTGTTCTGGTGGTTGTTCAGGTGTTCTGGTGGGTGTTCAGGTGTTCAGGTGTTTAGGCGTGTGACAGGTGTTCTGGTGGTTGTTCAGGTGTTCTGGTGGGTGTTCAGGTGTTCAGGTGTTTAGGCGTGTGACTCAGGTGTTCTGGTGGTTGTTCAGGTGTTCTGGTGGGTGTTCAGGTGTTCAGGTGTTTAGGCGTGTGAGTCAGGTGTTCTGGTGGTTGTTCAGGTGTTCAGGTGGGTGTTCAGGAGTTCTGGTGGTTGTTCAGGTGTTCAGGTGGGTGTTCTGGAGTTCTGGTGGTTGTTCAGGTGTTCAGGTGTTCAGGTGTTCAGGTGTGTGACTCAGATTGTGGTGGGAGAGGTGCAGTACCTGTGAGAGAGGGGGGAAATAATAGGTAAGATAGTGAGGACTATACCCAGCCCTATAGTACTATACCCCAGCCCTATAGTACTATACCCCAGCCCTGTAGTACTATACCCAGCCATATAGTACTATACCCCAGCCCTATAGTACTATACCCCAGCCCTGTAGTACTATACCCCAGCCCTATAGTACTATACCCCAGCCCTATAGTACTATACCCCAGCCCTGTAGTACTATACCCCAGCCCTATAGTACTATACCCCAGCCCTATAGTACTATACCCCAGCCCTATAGTACTATACCCCAGCCCTATAGTACTATACCCCAGCCCTATAGTACTATACCCCCAGCCCTATAGTACTATACCCCAGCCCTATAGTACTATACCCCAGCCCTATAGTACTATACCCCAGCCCTATAGTACTATATCCCAGCCCTATAGTACTATACCCCAGCCCTGTAGTACTATAGCCCATTGTGCAGCAACATCAATCTCCCTGACACCAGGACGCCCTGGGTTTCTGTCTAAAGCCCCTGCTGTGTGTGTGTGTGTGTGTGTGTGTGTGTGTGTGTGTGTGTGTGTGTGTGTGTGTGTGTGTGTGTGTGTGTGTGTGTGTGTGTGTGTGTGTGTGTGTGTGTGTGTGTGCGTGCGTGCGTGCGTGTGTGCGTGTGCGTGTACGTGTGCGCGTGTGTGCGTGCGTGTGTACATGTGCGTGTGCGTGTGTGTGCGTGCGTGTGTGCGTGCGCGTGTGCGTGTGCGTGTGTGTGTGCGTGCGTGCGTGTGTGTGTGTGTGTGTGTGTGTGTGTGTGTGTGTGTGTGCGCGTGCGTGTGTGTGTGTGTGTGTGTGTGTGTGTGTAAGGCCTCTCTCCTTCAGCTTACAGACTGATATCTGACCAGCCTATGGAGTATTACAGACCTATAGCATACAGACTGATATCTACATATATATAGTGGAGTACTATTAGATCTCATTGGCTGTTTCTAATTGAAAGCCAAATGTTGTTTTGGACCTGTCAGACACTCACACTTTTAAAGACATCACTTCAGAGAAACAGAAAGCTGACTGTGTGAAAGCTGGGCAAATATACTGCCACCTCCCGGACTGGAGTTTGAATATCACCAAGAACGATGTTATACTGCCACCTGCTGGACAGGAGTTTGCAACCTAAGACAACTTTTTGAATAAAGTATTTTGAGGGACACTTTCTCCCCGACACAAATCTACATACATACAATACCTAAGTCCAGCCAAATACAACTGTTTCATTTAATTGAAATAGCCATGGTGAAGTTATTTAAAGTGGCAATCAGCAGTTGAAACAATAACAAAGCGATCTCACCACCACTGTTTTGGTAAAAAGCTGGGGGATGGGACTGAATAAATGTAAATACTCTCAAATTCAAAGACAATCAATGCAAGGACTGACCAGCCATTATATTAAATGGATGTTTGTAATTTGTTCTAGTTTTAAGCAGGTTTTGAGGCTATACAGTCTTTACTTTTTTACAAAACATGGTCGTAAAACAAGCTTATCATTTAGATTCTGATGGGGTTAACAGTTTAACTAAGCTCATAAGGCATTTCAAAGTTATATTCTTCAATAATCAATGGGTACATATCATGTAGCAACTACTGATTTCCCCTTTAGGAGTTTCCTATCTATGTCAGACCTGTTGGTCACCTGAGGGTAGGGAGGGGTATCAACAATGGCAACATGCAGAGATATGTGATGTCAACATTTATGACAGCAGGCGTAGTAATAATAAAATAATAATATGCCATTTAGCAGACGCTTTTATCCAAAGCGACTTACAGTCGTGTGTGCATACATTTTTTGTGTATGGGTGGTCCCGGGGATCGAACCCACTACCTTGGCGTTACAAGCGCCGTGCTCTACCAGCTGAGCTACAGAGGACCACCGTAGGACAGAGAGATAGCATAGCGCTATTGTGTATTACATGAAAACCCATACTGTCCCCTGACAGATCTTCTCAACTCCGTGCAGTTTTTTCGTTGACACTATTGCTCATCTTAATACGTCTAGGAACGTATTATAGGTGGTCTTTCTTACTCCATGCTGACCGCAATGCAGCCTGCTAAAGGGTAAGGGGTATATTAATAAACGCCAGCTGGCGGGTTACGGAATGTATTTTGGGGAGTTCTGTAGAAGCAGCAGCAGGGGCAAGCGCGCCTGACTACTTTCATTCACTCACTGGCTACAGAAATAAATCATTTAGTAATGCTATTATAAATGTAAGAAAAAGTTCAACTACAGATAGGAAACTTTGAAACAAGGCAAGTGCAGTTTGATGGCGGACAGTAGCCGAGCTCGCCAAATGCCATAGCAGCGCTGTTGCTGGAAGCGCACCACCAGCCAGCAGTGTGAAATGCGACGGTTATATGTAATAATAATAATATGCCATTTAGCAGACGCTTTTATCCAAAGCGACTTACAGTCATGCGTGCATACATTTTTGTGTATGGGTGGTCCCGGGGATCGAACCCACTACCCTGGCGTTACAAGCGCCGTGCTCTACCAGCTGAGCTACAGAGTCACTTTTAAATCACATTTACAAGAGAGAATAAATTGAACAAACAGTTAACCGCCCAAATTGATAGTAGTTCATAATAACAACTGTTTAAATTCAATACTGTGGCATGTCGGAGTACAGCATGACAGACGGAGTTACGGGGTACTTACAGGCGGATCCGATGAGCGTGCGTGACATCCAACAAGAGTCCTGTGGCAACCCTTATGGAATTATCCTGCTGAACTGGAATCCCACGTTGTGTGTGTGTGTGTGTGTGTGTGTGTGTGTGTGTGCATGTGCCAGATCAACACTAGAACATATAAAGAACAAGAACATAGTTTATAAACTAAAAAAAAAATACATAAACACAGTTTATCCACCATATGTTTTTTTTTTATTAACATTTAAAAAGGAAAAACCACACAATTCTCTTGCCCGTATCAGTTTGTTTATTTAAGCTTACGTCATAATCAATCAAATGATTTCCCATGCACCAGAGGTATCTTATGAAGCAGGTTTCTGAAGTTAGCAAGGTAACTTGGGTCAACTGTGAGTTCAACTTGGGATAACCAGTCATATGAAAGTGGCTCACCTTTTAGCCAGGTACATTTCTATGGCAACGAATCCATGCTGCCATAGAGTCGGGGAGCAGCGCTCCCTCATTATTTTCAATTTGAGAATACACCGAGCTGGTAAAAATATTTCTGGGAAAAGTCTTTAAAAAATAATTCTACATCAATTCTATTTAATTACCACTCAAATTAAATGAAAACAGGTAAATGGTGGTTTATTTAAATGAAAACAGGTAAATGGTGGTTTCTTTCCTGTCTTCTCTCTCTCTGGATGTGGGGCAAATTATGAATAACTACAGGCATGTGTGCAGAGGGCCACTGACACGAATACTTTGAGCCAAATCGATGTAACAACAAAGCAACTGACAGAAAACTCCACCAGGGGGCGCTAAAACGCCTCATCCCAGTTTGTTGTGGACTTGGGGCTCAACTTCCTCAACTGTCCCAAGTGCTTGGCTTACAGAAATGTACACTTAAAATAAAAAAATGCTGGGTCAATAATGACCCAATTTTGGTAATTTTCACCCATCAGTGTTGGGTTATGTGAATGACCCAACACCTTGGGTTACTTGACATACCCCAACATGTGGATATTTTTGACCCAGCAGTAGGTTATTTATTTCTTTATTGCTGGGTTATCATTATTTAGATTGACCTTCTCTCTATTACAGAATCTGCTAATTTTCTAAAGGTACAAATACTTCTAACAATAACAATCAATGTTACAACGTTACTACAGTCTATGAAATTCCTTAAAATGGCATATGGCCAACCATGAGAAATTGGAGATAAAATACAAAATGTTTATTTTAAGATATTAATTTCAGTTACAAAATGAAGTCATGCAAAAGATAAACAACAAATAAGGAACACACAAATAAACTAAAACTTTAGAAGCACAATCTATCATTTTAAACTGACAGCAGCCCTATCGATTAAAGCTGAGGAACGGGTCTAAAGAAAAGTAAACCCTTTACCCTCTACTCCTCAACCCCAACCCCAATCAGGTATCAATTTTCAATATGAATTCATGTAAAACAACAACAATGAAACAATTCTTTGTGCTCCAGAGCCTGCCCATTCATGATGGTGAATGCCAGGGGAGTAGAGGAGATTGTAACAGAGAGTCAGAACGAAGGGCTCGGGTCTCTTGTTCTTTTGGTCGCCTGGCGGAGATATTCAGCCATATTGGTTCCAGCCTGGGGATTAGAGAATATGATTATAAAATATTGAACAACAATCAAGACACTCATCACACAAATTGTGGCCTTTTCCTATTGCTCAGAACATGCTATATTTTTTACATTTCAGTCATTTAGCAGACGCTCTTATCCAGAGCGACTTACAGTTAGTGAGTGCATACATTTTTCATACTGTCCCCCCGTGGGAACGAACACACAACCCTGGCGTTGAAACGCCATGCTCTACCAACTGGGCTACAGGGGACCCTCTATACTCCTATACAGTCTACTGCTGTGTGCAGGACGTTAATCGTTGAGTTGAGTGAAGCCACTTTGTGGTTTACGGCAGGAAGAGTCCTGCTGCAGTGGAAGTACTGTTACTTCAATGACATTTTACTCAAGTAGAGAAATTGCTGACTTTGAAAAATACGAAACATTTACAAGTACTTGGAAAAGCTCCTCAATTACAGTAACGAAATAATTGAGTTACCTCCCATCTCTGGTTTACAGTATTACATATTACATATTAAAACGTATTCAACATTCCACATGCATACTTACAAAATGACTTTCGGGCCTCATCACTGCTTGGGCGGGCAGTCTTCTTTTCCAACTCGTTACACCGGCGGTAGGAGAAATTGTCTCAGGACCATGTCGTCTTTAACATCCGGGGGACAAAGACGTAACAAGGATTTTTTTTAGGGGACAGTCAAAATGGATAAACGTGGATTGTCATTTGATAAACTACTTTCATTTCAATATGTAGCTACTTGCATTCGGTACACTGGTGGTAGGCGAAGCACTGTCAGGGCCATGCAGCCCCTAGTATCTGGCCAGTGGAGGGCGAAGACATAACTTTAACAGAGTTTAAGTGGAGGGTGTCAGGGGGGCATCCAAAGTGTTTGAATGGGGTATTTCCACTGCTATTACACATTGAATAATAATAATAATAATAAGCCATTTAGCAGACGCTTTTATCCAAAGCGACTTACAGTCATGTGTGCATACATTTTTACGTATGGGTGGTCCCGGGAATCGAACCCACCACCCTGGCGTTACAAGCGCCGTGCTCTACCAGCTGAGCTACAGATTTATTGCATTTATTGAACAACCAGCAGAGGTAGCCCTTAGCCTACTCCTTCAAGTCATTTTAGAACGCTACTGATGTAAGTGAAGTCTGTATTCGTGCTTGAGGACGGGACCACTCTGTCTCTGAGGGAAGAGTGAGAAGAACCACTGTTTTCATTCAGAGGAATGACCAAGTATGAGTAGGACTTTCATCAGGCCATTCATTGAGCTTTTAGAACCGTTTTACATTTCTAGGAGTTGGAAACTTTATATACGGTAGGTTGATTTATTGTGTATTTACAATACATCATTGTGACAAGAACAAGAATGAATGGTTGAAAATTTATGGATGTTTTAGGAACTTACGATATCATTTAGTTAAACTTTTGATATGTCGATTTTTTACATGTATTAATAATTGTGCCTTTTCATGGTTATGTAGTGAGAGTGTCTGCTGATTATGGCATTGTGTGTGTGTATGTGTGTGTGTGTGTGTGTGTGTGTGTGTGTGTGTGTGTGTGTGTGTGTGTGTGTGTGTGTGTGTGTGTGTGTGTGTGTGTGTGTGTGTGTGTGTGTGTGTGTGTGTGTGTGTGTTTATCTCTCCCCGTGTAGAGATGCAAGGAGCAGAGAGACTGATCCTTCTGGGCTGGCTGCTGAAAGGTGCTTAGAAAATGTGCTTTTTGATGTGATACATTTCTTTCTTACAGATCATATATGTTCAGGTCAATTTTGAGAAGGAAGAATTTTCCATTTTTAGAGGAATTGAAGAATGATCAATTTATCAATTAATGTAGGCTATGATAGGATATTTATTCATTCAGTGTCAGTATTGTATTGGGTTGTTGAACCCAGCCCTGCAAACAGAGACCACTAACTCAGTTCTGTTGAACCCAGCCCTGCAAACAGAGACCACTAATTCAGTTTTATAGTACACTGACACATACACTACCAGTCAAACGTTTGGACACACCTACTTATTCAACTGTTTTTCTTTACTTTTACAATGTAAAATAATAGTGAAGACATCAAAACTATGGAATAACACATATGGAATGATGTAGTAATCACAAAAGTGTTAAAAAAATCAAAATATATTTTATATTTGAGATTCATTCTTCAAAGTAGCCACCCTTTGCCTTGATAACAGCTTGGCACACTCTTGGCATTCTCTCAACCAGCTTCATGAGGTAGTCACCTGGAATGCATTTCAATTAACAGGTGTGCCTTCTTAAAAGTTAATTTGTGGAATTTCTCCGCGTGTGTATTCCCCACCGTAAAGCATGGAGGAGGAGGTGTTATGGTGTGGGGGTGCTTTTCTGGTGACACTGTCTGTGATTTATTTAGAATTCAAGGCACAATTAACCAGCATGGCTACCACAGCATTCTGCAGCGATACGCCATCCCATCTGGTTTCGGCTTAGTGGGACTATCATTTGTTGTTCAACAGGACAATGACCTAACACACCTCCAGGCTGTGTAAGGGCTATTTTACCAAGAAGGAGAGTGATGGAGTGCTGCATCAGATGACCTGGCCTCCACAATCCCCCAACCTCAACCCAATTGAGATGGTTTGGGATGAGTCGGACCGCAGAGTGAAGGAAAAGCAGCCAACAAGTGCTCAGCATATGTGGGAACTCCTTCAAGACTGTTGGAAAAGCATTCCAGGTGAAGCTGGTTGAGAGAATGCAAAGAGTGTGCAAAGCTGTCATCAAGGCAAAGGGTGGCTATTTGAAGAATCTCACATATAACATAGATTTTTTGGTTACTACATGATTCCATATGTGTTATTTCATAGTTTTGAAGTCTTCACTATTATTCTACAATGTCGAAAATAGTAAACATACAGAAAAACCCTGGAATGAGTAGGTGTGTCCAAACTTTCGACTGGTACTTCATTTCCAAAATAAGCTGCTGTGGTCCCGGTTTCCTCCCAGATCAATAGTCACATTGGAAATGAAAACATCCTGTTAGATCACTCAGACCAGTGGTCAGATCATTTCAGGGGCCATATTCATTGTGTCTCAGAGTAGGATAGCTGATCTGGAATCAGTTTAACATTTTAGATCAGAATAAATAAAGATGAGATGACAGGAGGGACCTGATCCCAGAACAGCATTCCTTCTCTGGAACACTTTATAAATACGGCCTCAGATTATGTCCATTGTATAGGTTAATGGTTAATAAATTGGGGAGCAGTTAAATCATTATAAACTGTTCATCTTTTTACTAACCTAGTAGTTTGTTGTCTAAGCCATCTATCCAGCAGGGTTAGAGTTAGTATATATTTGTTAAGGAGAGATTGTTGTCTAAGCCATCTATCCAGCAGGGTTAGAGTTAGTATATATTTGTTAAGGAGAGATTGTTGTCTAAGCCATCTATCCAGCAGGGTTAGAGTTAGTATAGATTTGTTAAGGAGAGATTGTTGTCTAAGCCATCTATCCAGCAGGGTTAGAGTTAGTATAGATTTGTTAAGGAGAGATTGTTGTCTAAGCCATCTATCCAGCAGGGTTAGAGTTAGTATAGATTTGTTAAGGAGAGATTGTTGTCTAAGCCATCTATCCAGCAGGGTTAGAGTTAGTATAGATTTGTTAAGGAGAGATTGTTGTCTAAGCCATCTATCCAGCAGGGTTGGGGTCAATTGAAGCCAACCCTGCAGTCCGGTCCTGATAGTGAGCTGCTGTGTTTTTCAGGTACCCTGTGTCAAGTTGGGGTGGAAGGAACAGACTGCACTAGTGAGTATGCAGATCGGTGTATTCCAAATAGTGGGCCAGGACTACTTCACCGGTTAAAGACTAGATTGCTTATTACAGTATCTGTAAGGGTCATGATGGGTAACAAGTAACAAGCATTTGGCTGTTTTTCCACCTCCTTCCATCTGAAAAACATTCAAAGAAACACATCACCTTCATAGTACTAGTTAGTACCAAATAATGGTTCATAACCTTTTTATATTGGTTCTTTGAATAACCCTTTTTGTATGGTTCTTCATTACACTGACAGAACCAGTGGGTTCTTCATTACACTGTAAAATAAAATCCCAGCTACTGGTTGCAGTGAAAATATAGTAAATATACCAAACGTTACTGCATTTTAACATATTAGTGCTGTACAGTGAGGGAAAAAACACACACACCCTTCTACAGTCAGGGAAAAAAGTATTTGATCCCCTGCTGATTTTGTACGTTTGCCCACTGACAAAGACATGATCAGTCTATAATTGTAATGGTAAGTTTATTTGAACAGTGAGAGACAGAATAACAACAGCAAAAATAAAAAAAATGCATGTCAAAAATGTTATAAATTGATTTGCATTTGAATGCAATTATCTACGCATAGATAATAAACAGAGTAGCAGCAGCGTAAAAGAGGGGGTGGGGTCTGTGGGTATGATAACGATTGGGACAGATTGTTAAAAGATTAAAACCAATAGACATTCTGGCATTTGTCCCTATGAGTGCCACAAACAACCCTTAAATTGTTTTGAAAACTCTCATGAAGAACCTTCTGGTTCCAGGTAGAAACAATAACCGGTTCTACAGTTACAGTGCATTCGGAAAGTATTCAGACCCCTTCCCTTTTTTACACATTTTGTTACGTTATAGCCTTATTCTAAAATAGATTAAAACATTTTTTTCCCTCATCAATCTACACACAATACCCCATAATGACAAAGCAAAAGAAACAGAAATACCTTATTTAATATGTATTCAGACCCTTTGCTATGAGGCTCGAAATTCAGCTCAAGTGCATCCTGTTTCCATTGACCATCCTTGATTTGTTTCTAAAACTTGATTGGAGTCCACCTGTGGTAAATTCAATTGATTGGACATGATTTGGAAAGACACACACATGTCTATATAAGGTCCCACAGTTGACAGTGCATGTCAGCGCAAAAACCAAAGTCATGAGGTCGAAGGAATTGTCTGTAGAGCTCCGAGACAGGATTGTGTCGAGGCACAGATCTGGTGAAGGGTACCAAAACATTTCTGCAGCATTGAAGGTCCCGAAGAACACGGTGGCCTCCATCATTCTTAAATGGAAGAAGTTTGGAACCACCAAGACTCTTCCTAGAGCTGGCCGCCCGGCCAAACTGAGCAATCGGGGGAGAAGGGCCTTGGTCAGGGAGGTGACCAAGAACCAGATGGTCACTCTGACAGAGCTCCATAGTTCCTGTGTGGAGAAGGTAGAATCTTCCAGAAGGACAACCATCTCTGCAGCACTCCACCAATCAGGCCTTTATGGTAGAGTGGCCAGACGGAAGCCACTCCTCAGTAAAAGGCACATGACAGCCCGCTTGGAGTTTACCAAAAGGCACGTGAAGGACTCAGACCATGAGAAACAAGACTCTCTGGTCTGATGAAACCAAGATTGAACTCTTTGGCCTGAATGCCAAACGTCACGTCTGGAGGAAACCTGGCACCATCCCTACGAGACTAGTCAGGATCGAGGGAAAGATTAATGGAGCAAAGTACAGAGAGATCCTTGATGAAAACCTGCTCCAGAGCGCTCAGGACCTCAGACTGGGGCGAAGGTTCACCTTTCAACAGGACAATGACCCTAAGCACACAGCCAAGACAATGCAGGAGTGGCTTCGGGATAAGTCTCTGAATGTCCTTGAGTGGCCCAGCCAGAGCCCGGACTTGAACCTGATCGAACATCTCTGGAGAGACCTGAAAATAGCTGTGCAGCAACGCTCCCCATCCAACCTGACAGAGTATGAGAGGATCTGCAGAGAAGAATGGGAGAAACTCCCCAAATACAGGTGTGCCAAGCTTGTAGCGTCATACCCAAGAAGACTTGAGGCTGTAATTGCTGCCAACGGTGCTTCAACAAAGTACTGAGTAAAGGTTTTTAATACTTATTGAAATGTGATATTTCAATTTTTTATACATTTTGCAAAAATTTATAAAAAGCTGTTTTTGCTTTGTCATTATGGGGTATTGTATTGATGAGGGGGGAAAACAGCAATTTAATCTATTTTAGAATAAGGCTGTAACGTAACAACATTTGGAAAAAGTCAAGGGGTCTGAATACTTTCTGAATGCACTGTACATATATGATACTTTAGATGCGCTTACGGTTGTTAGGTACTCACATGGTAATGGTCAATACCTTTATGGGTAAAGGTGTAGTGTAATGGTACATTGTAAGGGTTGGTGTGAGGTGTGACCCAGGTGCGGTGCAGGATAGACAGTAGGCAGTAGGCAGAGATGGTGAAACAAGGATCTTTACTGGTGGTCCAAAAGCCAGGATACAAAATAACGGACTTGTCAAGATAAAAGAAAGGAGGAGAAAATTGGTCTCCAAAAACAGGCTGACAGCAAACATACGAAATACTAACTACGACTGAAAACAACAATGAAACAGGGAGAACACTTCTCGAGTACCTGTACATACGTCTCCGATCAGACACTGAGTAGTACTGCAGGACATAGAGAAACTAGCAGAGAAAACTGAGCAAGGGAACACAGGGAAGTGAGGGCATAAATACACAGGTGAACAGGGAGACACAGGTGAACAGGGAGACACAGGTGAACAGGGAGACACAGGTGAACAGGTAGACACAGGTGAACAGGGAGACACAGGTGAACAGGGAGACACAGGTGAACAGGGAGACACAGGTGAACAGGTAGACACAGGTGAACAGGTAGACACAGGTGAACAGGTAGACACAGGTGACACCAATAGGATACTGATTAGTCCAGACTGTGAGTGAGGAGGTGCCTAAGGTTGTCGGAGGGTGACACCTAGTGGGCCGCTCCGGAACTGCGACCCCCCTCCCGTAACACTAGCCACTGGGATTTTTGCCCATTCTTGCAAAAGTATTCATCCCCCTTGGCTTTTTTTCCTATTTTGTTGCATTACAACCTGAAATTTAAATTAAGAGAAGGAACTGACAGCTCAAAAACATATCAATCGCTCACTAGCAGTGTGTGTGTGTGTGTGCAAGTGTGTTTGTCAAATGTGTGTGTGTGTGTGCGCTCCCTAATTACTTCACCTTGATATGTAGGTGGGGCAATGTGCCGGTTGTACTGCGGGCCTATTAGCATGTTGTATTTGTGCCATCTGTTACTGTTACTGTTTTGGTGTCTCCCGAGTGGCGCAGTGGTCTAAGGCATTGCATCGCAGTGCTAGCTGTGCCACTAGAGATCCTGGTTCGAATCCAGGCTCTGTCGTAGCCGGCCGCGACCGGGAGACCCATGGGGCGGCGCACAATTGGCCCAGCGTCGTCCAGGGTAGGGGAGGGAATGGCCGGCAGGGGATGTAGCTCAGTTGGTAGAGCATGGCATTTGCAATGCCAGGGTTGTGGGTTCGATAAAATAATGTATGTGCTAACTGTAAGTCGCTCTGGATAAGAGCGTCTGCTAAATGACTAAACTGTAACTGTAAACTGTTAAGTGATTTATGTTGATGAAGGTTGGGCACCTCATTTTTTTCCTAGTTATGTGTACAGTGCCTTCTGAAAGTATTCACACCCACTGACTTTTTCCACATTGTGTTGTGTTACAGCCTGAATTTGAAAATGGATTAAATTGAGATGTTTTGTCACTGGCCAACACACAATAGCCCATAATGTCAGAGTGGAATGATGTTTTTAGACATTTTTACAGATTAATAAAAAATGTAAAGCTAAAATGTCTTGAGTCATTAAATATTCAACCCCTTTGTTATGGCAAGCCTAAATACGTTCAAGAGTTAAACATTTCTTAACAATTCACATGATAATTAGCATGGACTAGGTTTGCAATAATAGTGTTTAACATGATTTTTGAATGATTACCTCATCTATAATAATATGCCATTTAGCAGACGCTTTTATCCAAAGCGACTTACAGTCATGCGTGCATACATTTTTGTGTATGGGTGGTCCCGGGGATCGAACCCACTACCCTGGCGTTACAAGCGCCATGCTCTACCAGCTGAGCTACAGAGGACCACATCTCTGTACCCCACACTCCCTTTGAGCATGGTGAAGTTATTCATTACACTTTGGATGGTGTATTACAGTTTTTCTCCATTGGTTTGGCTCATTTCTTGAAACAGAAATTACATTCTCAAAACTCTAAGATCATTTGGCAAAACAGTCTTACAGTTCAGCACAACACTATAGCTCACTTGCAAAAGCTCATATCTCTCCTAAAACTGTTCACTCATGCTTCAAAACTAAATTCCTTTCCCATATAAGGAGTCAGTGACACGAAAATGGCAAAGATCCTTCTCAATTGCTTTGGCTCATTTCTTGAAACAGACCGGACGTTCTCAACACTCTTGGTGCTTTAGCCAAAATAACGTGGATGGTTCGGCACAACACCATGGTTCACCTGCAAAAGCTCATACCTCTCCCAAAACAGTTCACGCATGTGTCAAAACTAAATTTCCTTCTCATTTAAACAGTCAGTGCCCCCAAAATGCTTCGTCCCTTTGGCATTGTGTAAGCACTGCAAGTCAAAATGTTTAGATGTTTTGTCACTATGGCAGAGGACCATTGAAATATCCCTCATGTCCACCTTTCAGTCTTAGCCCAGTCCTTCATTGACAATGGTTACTGTACTGTTTTTTGTCTAGCTAACAGAATACAATTGTGTATAAAACTGAAAAAAAAAATAGGATTTTAGGGTAAGAGTAGCCTCCAAGGTTTGACATCACACATTGCACTCATACTGCCAAGGAAATTGTAACCATTATCATTCACACACATAAAGTAACTTCCATACATCAGAGTAAAAAGAAAATGTATACAGCATAATATACTGTAATATAAACACACAAACAAAAAACAATGAAAATTATATGCAGCCTACAGTGCTGTAAATAAAGCTGGAGTTTCACAACTAACAGTTCTTCACTGGTCGCTGTCCTCACCCTCCTGGCCATCCACACGCTGCTGTCTGTCTGGCCACAGATTCTCGTCCACATCACAGCTTATATTCTCCCTTGCGATGCAACGAGGGAAGAAACGGCGTGCATGTTCCAAGGGATTCATATATGGTATTCATGGTATTATGTTCTTGACTAATTTTGACAATTGAACAGACTATTGTGCATGTGATGACTTATACAATGAAATGACGCTGACACGTTTTGGAGCGAACAACCATTAGACTGAGAATCAACAATCAGTTTAGATCAACAAGATCTATTCACTTGGAAATTGTGCTAAATGTAGGCTACCTGTACTTAATCATTTGCAAAGATGTACTGAGACATTGAGACATGTACTTAGACATTTGCAATTTGATGAAATGAATGAGAAATTCAATTCTGTTGTGAACAATTGCCAAGTGGTTTGGAGGTTTGTCCATGTAGTTTTGAGAATGTAATTTCTGTTTCAAGAAATGAGCCAAACCAATGGAGAAAAACTGTAATACACCCAGTCACTACAAAGATCAAATCAAATCAAATCAAATTGTATTGGTCACATATTTAGCAGATGTTATGGCGGGTGTTCCAACAGTGCAGTAGTATCTAACAATTCACAACAATACACACAATTCTAAAAGTAAAAGAATGGAATTAAGAAATATATCAATATTAGCAATGTCGGAGTGGCATTGACTAAAATACAGTAGAATAGAATACAGTATATACATATGAGATGAGTAAAGCAGTATGTAAACATTATTAAAGTGACTAGTGTTCCATTATTAAAGTGACCAGTGATTCCAAGTCTATGTATATGGGGCAGCAGCCTCTAAGGTGCAGGGTTGCGTAACCGGGTGGAAGCCAGCTAGTGATGGTTATTTAACAGTCTGATGGCCTTAAGATAGAAGGTGTTATTAATAATAATATATGCCATTTAGCAGACGCTTTTATCCAAAGCGACTTACAGTCATGCGTGCATAATTTTTTTTGTGTATGGGTGGTCCCGGGGATCGAACCCACTACCTTGGCGTTACAAGCGCCGTGCTCTACCAGCTGAGCTACAGAGGACCACATTAAGTCTCTAAGGCCCCAGCTTTGATGCACCT
The DNA here is from genome assembly GCA_902810595.1 of Coregonus sp. 'balchen'. Lineage (NCBI taxonomy): Eukaryota > Metazoa > Chordata > Actinopteri > Salmoniformes > Salmonidae > Coregonus > Coregonus sp. 'balchen'. The sequence goes on along the minus strand of LR778265.1, from coordinate 56,410,520 downwards.
GTACTGACCTCGCCTTCTGGATGATAATGGGGTGAACAGGCCGTGGCTCGGGTGGTTGATGTCCTTGATGATCTTTTTGGCCTTCCTGTGACATCGGGTGCTGTAGGTGTCCTGAAGGGCAGGTAGTTTGCGCCCGGTGATGCGTTGGGCAGACCGAACCACCCTCTGGAGAGCCCTGCGGTTGCGGACGGTGCAGTTGCCGTACCAGGCGGTGATACAGCCCAACAGGATGCTCTCAATTGTGCATCTGTAAAAGTTTGTGAGGGTTTTAGGGGCCAAGACAAATTTATTCAGCCTCCTGAGGTTGAAGAGGCTCTGTGTTGAGGACCAGCGAAGTGGAGGTGTTGTTTCCTACCTTCACCACCTGGGGGCGGCCCGTCACGAAGTCCAGTACCCAGTTGCACAGGGCAGGGTTCAGACCCAGGGCCCCGAACTTAATGATGAATGATGCATCCTTCCAAACTCAGTTTCAGGAGAGGAAGGAAACCACTCTATTTTTATTCTGTACAGGCTTCCTTCTTTTCATCCTGTCATTTAGGTTAGTATTGTGGATTAATTACAATGTTGTTGATCCATCCTCAGTTTTCTCCCATCACAGTCATTAAACTCTGCAACTGTTTTAAAGTCACCATTGGCCTCATGGTGAAAATCCCTGAGCGGTTTCCTTCCTCTCCAGCAACTGAGTTAGGAAGGACGCCTGTATCTTTCTAGTCACTGGGTATATTGATACACCATCCAAAGTGTAATTAATAACTTCACCATGCTCAAAGAGATATTCAATGTCTGCTTTTTTATTTTTACTATCTACCAATAGGTGGCCTTCTTTGTGAGGCATTGGGGAAACCTCTCTGGTCATTGTGGTTGATATTCACTGCTCGACTGGGGGACATTACAGATAATTGTGTGTGTGGGGTACAGAGATGAGGTAGTCATTCAAAAATCATCTTTAAAACTATTATTGCACACAGAGTGAGTCCATGCAACTTATTATGTGAGTTGTTAAGCAAATGTTTACTCCTGAACTTATTTAGGCTTGCCACAACAAAGGGGTTGAATACTTATTGACTCAAGAAATTTCAGCTTTTCATTTTACCAATAGGTGCCCTTGTTTGCGAGGCATTGGAAAACCTCCCTGGTCTTTGTGGTTGAATCTGTGTATGAAATTCACTGCTCGACTGAGAGACCTTACAGATAAATGTACAGTGGGGAAAAAAAGTTTTTCGTCAGCCACCAATTGTGCAAGTTCTCCCACTTAAAAAGATGAGAGAGGCCTGTAATTTTCATCATAGGTCAACTATGACAGACAAATTGAGAAAGAAAAATCTAGAAAATCACATTGTAGGATTTTTAATGAATTTATTTGCAAATTATGGTGGAAAATAAGTATTTGGTCACCTACAAACAAGCAACATTTCTAGCTCTCACAGACCTGCAACTTCTTCTATAAGAGGCTCCTCTGTCCTCCACTCGTTACCTGTATTAATGGCACCTGTTTGAACTTGTTATCAGTATAAAAGACACCTGTCCACAACCTCAAACAGTCACACTCCAAACTCCACTATGGCCAAGACCAAAGAGCTGTCAACGGACACCAGAAACAAAATTGTAGACTTGCACCAGGCTGGGAAGACTGAATCTGGAATAGGTAAGCAGCTTGGTTTGAAGAAATCAACTGTGGGAGCAATTATTAGGAAATGGAAGACATACAAGACCACTGATAATCTCCCTTGATCTGGGGCTCCACGCAAGATCGCAAGATCTCACCCCGTGGGGTCAAAATGATCACAAGAACGGTGAGCAAAAATCCCAGAACCACACGGGGGGACCTAGTGAATGACCTGCAGAGAGCTGGGACCAAAGTAACAAAGCCTACCATCAGTAACACACTACGCCGCCAGGGACTCAAATCCTGCAGTGCCAGACGTGTCCCCCTGCTTAAGCCAGTACATGTCCAGGCCCATCTGAAGTTTGCTAGAGTGCATTTGGATGATCCAGAAGAGGATTGGGAGAATGTCATATGGTCGGTCAGATGAAACCAAAATATAACTTTTTGGTAAAAACTCAACTCGTCGTGGTTGGAGGACAAAGAATGCTGAGTTACATCCAAAGAACACCATACCTACTGTGAAGCATGGGGGTGGAAACATCATGCTTTGGGGCTGTTTTTCTGCAAAGGGACCAGGATGACTGATCCGTGTAAAGGAAAGAATGAATGGGGCCATGTATCGTGAGACTTTGAGTGAAAACCTCCTTCCATCAGCAAGGGCATTGAAGATGAAACGTGGCTGGGTCTTTCAGCATGACAATGATCCCAAACACACCGCCCGGGCAACGAAGGAGTGGCTTCGTAAGAAGCATTTCAAGGTCCTGGAGTGGCCTAGCCAGTCTCCAGATCTCAACCCCATAGAAAATCTTTGGAGGGAGTTGAAAGTCCTTGTTGCCCAGCAACAGCCCCAAAACATCACTGCTCTAGAGGAGATCTGCATGGAGGAATGGGCCAAAATACCAGCAACAGTGTTTTAAAAACCTTGTGAAGACTTACAGAAAACGTTTGACCTGTGTCATTGCCAACAAAGGGTATATAACAAAGTATTGAGAAACGTTTGTTATTGACCAAAAACATATTTTCCGTCATAGTTGACGTGTACCTATGATGAAAATTACAGGCCTCTCTCATCTTTTTAAGTGGGAGAACTTGCACAATTGGTGGCTGACTAAATACTTTTTTTCCCCACTGTATGTGTGGGGTACAGAGATGAGGTAGTCATTCAAAAAATCATGTTAAATAATATTACTGCACACAGACTGTTAAGCACATTTTTACTCCTGAAATTATTTAGGCTTGCCATAACAAAGGGGTTGAATACTTATTGACTCAAGTCATTTCAGCTTTTCATTTGTAATACATTTTCCTTAAAAAATATCTTTGACATTCTAGGGTATTGTGTGTAGGCAAGTGACACAACATCTCCATTTCATCCATTTTAAATTCAGTCTGTAACACAACAAAATATGGAAAAAGTCAAGGGGTTTGAATACTTTCAGAAGCTTTCTGACGCCACCCTCAAGAACCCCTTGATAACCTTTTTTATTCGAGTGTATTCTTAAAAAGGTCTACGTCAGCTCAAACTATTTTTTTTGCGGTTATGTTGACATTAATTCGTTTTATTTCATTTGTAGACATGATAGGCTAATCATCATTGTGTTCTTTCCCTCCAGATCCTCATTGGAACACGTCAGTATCAGTGAGTCCCTCTGGTCCAGTGATAGAGGGCAGTGCAGTGACTCTGACCTGCAGTAGCGATGCCAACCCACCAGTGATCGGATACTGCTGGTATTCAGTGAGAGGGGGTAATACCAGGGCTACAGGCTTTAGCCAGGTCCTGAAGACCAAAATCTGGGCGGACAATACCCACTTCTACTGCGAAGCCAAGAATATGTGTGGAACACAAAATTCGACGATCATTCAACTACATGTGCTGTGTAAGTGTAGTGGAGGTTGTTAAAGGAATCAAAGGACAGTTCCATGATGATTCTGTGGTCCTCTGTAGCTCAGTTAGTAGAGCAAAGCACTCCCTCAGCAAAGGTTTTAGGTTCAATTCCTAGGGCTAAAAGTGTCTGCTAAATGTCACGTACATTATATATACCAACTAGGCTTTAGCTCAGTTGGCTAATGTAGTCTGGAGTCGTTGAGATCTGTCGGTTACAGACTGTAAAGATACGTAAGCCTATATACAGTTGAAGTCGGAAGTTTACATACACTTAGGTTGGAGTCATTAAAACTCATTTTTCAACCACTCCACACATTTCTTGTTAACAAACTATAGTTTTGGCAAGTCCGTTAGGACATCTACTTTGTGCATGACACAAGTACATTTTCCAACAATTGTTTACAGACAGATTATTTCACTTATAATTCACTGCATCACAATTCCAGAGGGTCAGAAGTTTATAGACACTAAGTTGACTGTGCCTTTAAACAGCTTGGAAAATTCCAGAAAATGATGTCATGGCTTTAGAAGCTTCTGATAGGCTAATTGACATCATTTGAGTCATTTGGAGGTGTACCTGTGGATGTATTTCAAGGCCTACATTCAAACTCAATGCCTCTTTGCTTGACGTCATGGGAAAATCTAAATAAATCAGCCAAGACCTCAGAAAAAAAAAATCAAAATGCCTGAAGGTACCACGTTCATCTGTACAAACAATAGTACGCAAGTACTGGGACCATGGGACCACGCAGCCGTCATACTGCTCAGGAAGGAGACGCGTTCTGTCTCCTAGAGATGAATTTACTTTGGTGCGAAAAGTGCAAATCAATCCCAGAACAACAGCAAAGGACCTTGTGAAGATGCTGGAGGAAACAGTTACAAAAGTATCTATATCCACAGTAAAACGAGTCCTATATCGACATAACCTGAAAGGCCGCTCAGCAAGGAAGAAGCCACTGCTCCAAAACCGCCATAAAAAAGCCAGACTACGGTTTGCATCTGCACATGGGGACAAATATCATACTTTTTGAAGAAATGTCCTCTGGTCTGATGAAACAAAAATATAACTGTTCGGCCATAATGACCATCGTTATGTTTGGAGGAAAAAGGGGGTAGCTTGCAAGCCGAAGAACACCATCCCAACCATGAAGCACGGGGGTGTTAGCATCATGCTGTGGGGGTGCTTTGCTGCAGGAGGGACTGGTGCACTTCACAAAATAGATGGCATCATGAGGAAGTAATATTATGTGGATATATTGAAGCAACATCTCAAGACATCAGTCAGGAAGTTAAAGCTTGGTCGCAAATGGGTCTTCCAAATAGACAATGACCCCAAGCATACTTCAAAAGTTGTGGCAAAATGGCTTAAGGACAACAAAGTCAAGGTATTGGAGTGGCCATCACAAAGCCCTGACCTCAATCCTATAGAAAATGTGTGGGCAGAACTGAAAAAGTGTGTGCGAGCAAGGAGGCCTACAAACCTGACTCAGTTACACCAGCTCTGTCAGGAGGAATGGGCCAAAATTCACCCAACTTATTGTGGGAAGCTTGTGGAAGGCTACCCAAGACGTTTGACCCAAGTTAAACAATTTAAAGGCAATGCTACTGAATACTAATTGAGTGTATGTAAACTTCTGACCCACTGGGAATGTGATGAAAGAAATAAAAGCTGAAATAAATCATTCTCTCTACTATTATTCTGACATTTCACATTCTTAAAATAAAGTGGTGATCCTAACTGACCTAAGACAGGGAATTTTTACTAGGAATTAAATGTCAGGAATTGTGAAAAACTGAGTTTAAATGTATTTGGCTAAGGTGTACGTAAACTTCCGACTTCAACTGTAATACTTGTGTTAAAAGGCTTTAGCTCAGTGGGCTAACGAAGCCTTCAGTCACACATGCAGCATAACATTTGTATTGTCTATTTCCCTCCAGATGGTCCTAAAACCATGTCTGTGTCAGTCACCCCATCTGGACCAGTGTTTGACGGTGCAATGGTGAATCTGACCTGCAGCAGCAATGGCAACCCACCAGTAAGCAACTTCACCTGGTACAGTGTGAAGGGAGACCAGGTGGTACTGGTTGGGGTTAAGAAGAGGCAAGAGACCATGGTGTCTGCAGAAGTCCACCAGTTTTACTGTGAGGGCAGAAACGACCATGGAGAACAGAACTCACCCATGATAGAAGTGGTCGTACTCTGTATGTATACTGTAGTTACAAGACAAATTCAACCATCGACAAACATTTTTGGCAGTTATTTAACAATGTTGTTGTTGCTGCTGCTGTTGTTGTTGCTGCTGCTGCTGCTGTTGTTGTTGTTGTTGTTGTTGTTGTTGTTGTTGCTGCTGCTGCTCTTCTTCTTCTTCTTCTTCTTCTTCTTCTTTATTAATGCAGACACCAATCCATCCCTCCAGATCCTCCTTGGAACACGTCAGTATCAGTGAGTCCCTCTGGTCCAGTGTTGAAGGGCAGTTCAGTGACTCTGACCTGCAGCAGCGATGCCAACCCACCAGTGTCCAGCTATAACTGGTACTCAGTGGACAAGAGCAAAACACGCACTGTAATAGGATCTGAACAGAACCTCACAGTAGCTAATGTTAATGGTAGTACACAGTACTACTGTAAGGCTAAGAATCAACACGGATCGGACAACTCAACATTGCTCCAGCTCGACATTCAGTGTAAGTTTTAATATCATAAACATCATATAATGTGCCCCCAAAACTCAGCTAACATTTCGTTGAATCAAGTCAGTGGTAATGTTTACCAAACTATGGGCACACTGGTGAGTCACACCCAAATTCTAGACCATGTCAACCACATTGCTTCCATTATCTGATGGATCACCAGAACATTTAAATGTCCCTTGGTGGTTCACGTCAAAACAATGCCTGGGAACCACTGATGAAAACACAATCTGATAAACACAGGCTAGTAATTCCACAATAGTCTTTTGTAGTGGTGTTAGTCACAGTAGTTATAGTAGTTATAGTAGTTATAGTAGTAGTTATAGTAGTTATAGTAGTTATAGTAGTTATAGTAGTTTTAGTTTAGTAGTTGTAGGTCGTTGTAGTAGTTGTAGGTTAAGGAGTTATAGTAGTAGTAGTTTGTGTCATAGTAGTTTAGAGTATAGTAGTATGTAGTATAGTAGTCATAGAGTTATGTAGTCATAGTAGTTATAGTAGTTATAATAGTAGTTATAGTCGTTATAGTAGTTATGTAGTTAGGGTTAGTATATAGTAGTAGTTTAGTAGTCGTGAAGTTATAGTAGTATAGGAGTTATAGTAGTAGTAGTAGTTATAGTAGGTTATAGTAGTCATAGTAGTTATGTATTAGTAGTTTAGTAGTTCTAGGAGTTTATAGTAGTAGTAGTTATATAGTTATAGTAGTCATAGTAGTTTAGTAGTTAAAGTAGTTATAGGAGTTCATAGTGTAGTAGTAGTTTAGTAGTTATAGTGTTATAGGAGTTTATAGTAGTAGTAGTAGTTATAGTAGTTATAGTAGTTATAGTAGTTAAGTTATATATAGAGTTATAGTAGTCTATAGAGTCATAGTAGTTATAGTGTATAATAGTTAGTATTATAGTATATGTAATAGTAGTTATAGAGTTATAGGACGTTATAGTAGTATTATAGTAAGTTATAGTAGTTAATAGTATAGTAGTAAGTGTTAGTAGTTATAGTACATTGTTATAGTAGTTATAGTAGTATAGTAGTTATAGGTAGTTATAGTAGTTATAGTAGTTATAGTAGTATGTATAATAGTAGTCTGTTTGTAGTTATAGTAGTTATAGTAGTTATAGTAGTTATAGGATTTATAGTAGTAGTAGTAGTTATAGTGTTATATAGTCATAGTATTATAGTAGTTAAAGTTAGTATAGGAGTTATAGTAGTAGTAGTAGTGTATAGTAGTTATAGTAGTATAGTGAGTTTGTAGTATAGTAGTTATAGTAGTTATAGTAGTCATAGTAGTTATAGTAGTTATAGTAGTTACTAGTAGTCATAGTAGTCATAGTAGTTTAGTAGTCTAGTAGTTATAGTAGTTATATAGTAGTTATAGTAGTTATAGTAGTTATAGTAGTTATAGTAGTTATAGTAGTTATAGGAGTTATAGTAGTAGTAGTAGTTATAGTAGTCGTGATAGTTATAGTAGTTATAGGAGTTATAGTAGTAGTAGTAGTAGTTATAGTAGTTATAGTAGTCATAGTAGTTATAGTAGTTATAGTAGTTATAGTAGTTATAGAGGTTATAGTAGTAGTAGTATTTTATTGTAGTTATAGTTAGTTATAGTAGTCATAGTAGTTATAGTAGTTATGGTAGTTATAGAGTCATAGTAGTTATAGTAGGTATAGTAGTCATAATAGTAGTAGTTATAGTATTTTATAAGTAGTCATAGTAGTTTAGTAGTTATAGTAGTCATAATAGTAAGTAGTTTTAGTAGTTTAGTGTTAGTAGTTTGATAGTAGTTATAGTAGTATAGTATAGTGTTAGTAGTTTATAGTAGTTTATGTAGTTTAGTAGTTATAGTGTTATAGTAGTTTTAGTAGTAGTTTGTAGTAGTTGTAGTAGTTGTAGTAGTTGTAGTAGTTATAGTAGTTATAGTAGTCATAGTAGTTATAGTAGTTATAGTAGTTATAGTAGTCATAGTAGTCATAGTAGTTATAGTAGTCATAGTGGTTATAGTAATTATAATAGTAGTTATAGTAGTTATAGTAGTTATAGTAGTTATAGTAGTTATAGGAGTTATAGTAGTAGTAGTAGTTATAGTAGTCGTGATAGTTATAGTAGTTATAGGAGTTATAGTAGTAGTAGTAGTTATAGTAGTTATAGTAGTCATAGTAGTTATAGTAGTTATAGTAGTATAGTAGTTATAGGAGTTATAGTAGTAGTAGTAGTTATAGTAGTTATAGTAGTCATAGTAGTTATAGTAGTTAAAGTAGTTATAGGAGTTATAGTAGTAGTAGTAGTTATAGTAGTTATAGTAGTTATAGGAGTTATAGTAGTAGTAGTAGTTATAGTAGTTATAGTAGTCATAGTAGTTATAGTAGTTATAGTAGTTATAGTAGTTATAGGAGTTATAGTAGTAGTAGTAGTTATAGTAGTTATAGTAGTCATAGTAGTTATAGTAGTTATAGTAGTTATAGTAGTTATAGGAGTTATAGTAGTAGTAGTAGTTATAGTAGTTATAGTAGTTATAGTAGTTATAGTAGTCATAGTAGTTATAGTAGTCGGATAAGTAGTAGTTATAGTAGTTATAGTAGTTGTAGTAGTCATAGTAGTTATAGTAGTTATAGTAGTTATAGTAGTTATAGTAGTTATAGTAGTCATAGTAGTTATAGTAGTTATAGTAGTTATAATATTAGTTATAGTAGTTATAGTAGTTATAGTAGTTATAGTAGTTATAGTAGTTAGTTATAGTAGTCATGGTAGTCATAGTAGTTATAGTAGTTATATTAGTCAGTTACAGTAGTCATGGTAGTCATAGTAGTCATAGTAGTTATAGTAGTCACACTAGTAGTAGTTATGGTAGTTATAGCAGTTATAATAGTCACAGTAGTCATAGTAGTCATAATAGTCATAATAGTAGCTATAGTAGTCATACCAGTAGTAGTTATGGTTGTTATAGTAGTTATAATAGTCATAGTTAGTCGTAGTAGTCATAATAGTTATAATAGTAGTTATGTTAGTCATACTAGTAGTGGTTATGGTAGTTATAGTAGTTATAGTAGTCATAATAGTTATAGTAGTCGTGATAGTTATAGTAGTCATAATAGTAGTAGTTATAGTAGTTATAGTAGTTATAGTAGTCATATTAGTTATAGTAGTTATTGTAGTTATAGTAGTCATATTAGTCATAGTAGTTATAGTAGTTATAGTAGTCATAGTAGTTATAGTAGTTATAGTAGTTATAGTAGTCATAGTAGTCATAGTAAGGGCGGCAGGTGGGTAAGAGCGTTGTGCCAGTAACCGAAAGGTCGCTGGTTCTAATCCCCGAGCCGACTAGGTGAAAAAATCTGTCGATGTGCCCTTAAGCAAGGCACTTAACCCTAATTGCTCATGTAAGTCGCTCTGGATAAGAGCGTCTGCTAAATGACTAAAATGTAAAATGTAAAATAGTAGTTATAGTAGTTATAGTAGTCATAGTAGTCATAGTAGTCATAGTAGTTATAGTAGTCATAGTAGTTATAGTAGTTATAGTAGTTATAGTAGTCGTGATAGTTATAGTAGTCATAATAGTAGTAGTTATAGTAGTTATAGTAGTCATAGTAGTTATAGTAGTTATAGTAGTTATAGTAGATATAGTAGTTATGGTAGTTATAGTAGTCATAGTAGTTATAGTAGTTATAGTAGTTATAGTAGTCATAGTAGTCATAGTAGTTATAGTAGTCATAGTAGTTATAGTAATTATAATAGTAGTTATAGTAGTTATAGTAGTTATAGTAGTTATAGTAGTTATAGGAGTTATAGTAGTAGTAGTAGTTATAGTAGTCGTGATAGTTATAGTAGTTATAGGAGTTATAGTAGTAGTAGTAGTTATAGTAGTTATAGTAGTCATAGTAGTTATAGTAGTTATAGTAGTTATAGTAGTTATAGGAGTTATAGTAGTAGTAGTAGTTATAGTAGTTATAGTAGTCATAGTAGTTATAGTAGTTAAAGTAGTTATAGGAGTTATAGTAGTAGTAGTAGTAGTTATAGTAGTTATAGTAGTTATAGGAGTTATAGTAGTAGTAGTAGTAGTTATAGTAGTTATAGTAGTCATAGTAGTTATAGTAGTTATAGTAGTTATAGTAGTTATAGTAGTTATAGGAGTTATAGTAGTAGTAGTAGTTATAGTAGTTATAGTAGTCATAGTAGTTATAGTAGTTATAGTAGTTATAGTAGTTATAGGAGTTATAGTAGTAGTAGTAGTTATAGTAGTTATAGTAGTTATAGTAGTTATAGTAGTCATAGTAGTTATAGTAGTCGAATAAGTAGTAGTTATAGTAGTTATAGTAGTTGTAGTAGTCATAGTAGTTATAGTAGTTATAGTAGTTATAGTAGTTATAGTAGTCATAGTAGTTATAGTAGTTATAGTAGTTATAATATTAGTTATAGTAGTTATAGTAGTTATAGTAGTTATAGTAGTTATAGTAGTTAGTTATAGTAGTCATGGTAGTCATAGTAGTTATAGTAGTTATATTAGTCAGTTACAGTAGTCATGGTAGTCATAGTAGTCATAGTAGTTATAGTAGTCATACTAGTAGTAGTTATGGTAGTTATAGCAGTTATAATAGTCACAGTAGTCATAGTAGTCATAATAGTCATTATAGTAGCTATAGTAGTCATACCAGTAGTAGTTATGGTTGTTATAGTAGTTATAATAGTCATAGTTAGTCGTAGTAGTCATAATAGTCATAATAGTAGTTATGTTAGTCATACTAGTAGTGGTTATGGTAGTTATAGTAGTTATAGTAGTCATAATAGTTATAGTAGTCGTGATAGTTATAGTAGTCATAATAGTAGTAGTTATAGTAGTTATAGTAGTTATAGTAGTCATATTAGTTATAGTAGTTATTGTAGTTATAGTAGTCATATTAGTCATAGTAGTTATAGTAGTTATAGTAGTCATAGTAGTTATAGTAGTTATAGTAGTTATAGTAGTCATAGTAGTCATAGTAAGGGCGGCAGGTGGGTAAGAGCGTTGTGCCAGTAACCGAAAGGTCGCTGGTTCTAATCCCCGAGCCGACTAGGTGAAAAATCTGTCGATGTGCCCTTAAGCAAGGCACTTAACCCTAATTGCTCATGTAAGTCGCTCTGGATAAGAGCGTCTGCTAAATGACTAAAATGTAAAATGTAAAATAGTAGTTATAGTAGTTATAGTAGTCATAGTAGTCATAGTAGTCATAGTAGTTATAGTAGTCATAGTAGTTATAGTAGTTATAGTAGTTATAGTAGTCGTGATAGTTATAGTAGTCATAATAGTAGTAGTTATAGTAGTTATAGTAGTCATAGTAGTTATAGTAGTTATAGTAGTTATAGTAGATATAGTAGTTATGGTAGTTATAGTAGTCATAGTAGTTATAGTAGTTATAGTAGTTATAGTAGTCATAGTAGTCATAGTAGTTATAGTAGTCATAGTAGTTATAGTAATTATAATAGTAGTTATAGTAGTTATAGTAGTTATAGTAGTTATAGTAGTTATAGGAGTTATAGTAGTAGTAGTAGTTATAGTAGTCGTGATAGTTATAGTAGTTATAGGAGTTATAGTAGTAGTAGTAGTTATAGTAGTTATAGTAGTCATAGTAGTTATAGTAGTTATAGTAGTTATAGTAGTTATAGGAGTTATAGTAGTAGTAGTAGTAGTTATAGTAGTTATAGTAGTCATAGTAGTTATAGTAGTTAAAGTAGTTATAGGAGTTATAGTAGTAGTAGTAGTAGTTATAGTAGTTATAGTAGTTATAGGAGTTATAGTAGTAGTAGTAGTAGTTATAGTAGTTATAGTAGTCATAGTAGTTATAGTAGTTATAGTAGTTATAGTAGTTATAGTAGTTATAGGAGTTATAGTAGTAGTAGTAGTTATAGTAGTTATAGTAGTCATAGTAGTTATAGTAGTTATAGTAGTTATAGTAGTTATAGGAGTTATAGTAGTAGTAGTAGTTATAGTAGTTATA